>JAKCPI010026334.1:0-19979 GCA_023213315.1 Euborellia annulipes | reverse complement strand
ATATATATATATATATATGCGAAGACAAGTTTTCTCGGGTTAAGTCGCGTGGGGTGCTGAGATTTACTCGACGTTTCGGCTCTCCTTTTGGAGCCATTTTCAAGAGAGAAGGAAGTTAGGAGGTAATGGCGGAGGGGGGTTGTTTACGGGGTCGCAGTCTTCCTGGTCCCCAGGTCAATTTGGTGGATGACTCAGAGGCGTGGATTGGTCTCTGAGAACTGGAGGAAGGTTGGGTGTGTGTAATTGTGTTCGGTTTAGGTTGACTGCGGGGCCTCAATCTGCCTACTCCCCAAGTCGGTGTGTTTGGTGGATGCCTCAGAGGTCTGGGTTTGTCTCTGAATAATGGACAGTCATACATCCGGTCGATATATATATATATATATATATATATATATATATATATATATAGGTCCTATATATATATTCATTTCAGGTACAAATAAATAAAATGGGAATTTTATAATGTCATATCCATATGAAATTTTCTATACCCTATTCTATATATCTATTCTTTAAGTATTTATTCAAATAAATATATTTAAGAATAAATAAATAAATAAATAGGAAAGAACTGGAGAATAAAAACCAGCAATTGATGGACCCTCTCACATCATCTTTAATTGGCATTTATTCTCCAGTTATTTCCTATACATCTTATCCAGCGAAAATCTTCCAATTGCAATCTAAATAAATAAAGATTAATTACTAGAAAAATGGCTGAAAGAGTGATTATTATTATATTAAACCATGGTATGAGTATAAATATATTTTAAATCGACCGCCAAAAGTGCTACTAGCGCTACCTTTATTTAAATGAATTTGTTTTTATCTCTTATTTATTAAATGTCAAAAAAATTTTATAAAACAAGATATTTTAATATAAGAAATTTCAATTTATTGTTATATATATATTTTGATTATGATTTTTTATTTTAGACTGTTTTAATTGTTTATTTCTCACTGTAAATTAATGAATTTGTCAAGTGTCAAAACGTAGAGTCATCTTATTATGATAAATCTTTATCTAGTCAAATAAAACATCTAATTTTAACTTGATTTTAACTTAATTAAATAAAAATGGCACTTGTGGATTTAGATGTGGATCCATGGTAATTTTACTTTTTATATTTGTTTTTCAATTATTTAATTTAATTTAATTTGAATTATTTTCTTTAAATACATTTTTTCTTAATAAATTAGGAAAATAAAAATTTTAATGGTAGATTTTCTTCTAAAATTATATGTTATAAATTTATTTTCTTTTTTTATACTATTCAGAATTAATTTAATTTCATTGAGAGGATAAAACTTTGACATGAATTTACCGCTATATAATTTTTTCTTTTCAGGTTGTCCGAACATGATTCATGTGAGAAACTTTATAGAGAGATTATGGAGCAGTTGACTTTGAGAGGCAAAGAGCCAAGAACCTCTCAAAATTATGCTCAACTGTCAAGTACAATTCGTCTTCGAATGAATCAATATAGAAGTGAAGTGCAACAGCTCAGTGAGAAATTAAGACATTTGCAAATCTCTGGTTCAATGTATCCTTTTCTAACTATATATTATCAATATATCTCTTAATCTGCTTAGAATTCACTTGGGAAACAAAATTAAATCTTTTAATTTAGGTTCCTTGATGGGGTTTGGCTTTGCTCAGAAGCCCACATCTTGTGGGTACGTGGATGGCGACCACGAGCTGCCCTAGCTGGGACTGGCAGTACTTCTGTTCTTTGCATGTCAGTCTCTTCCCTTCTATATTTTCAACAGGCGACAGACCGTGCGACGGGCGGGCCTGTTCTATTCCTTCCCGGTTGCAAAAACCCTTGAATGACAAATTCCGCCGACCCCGCACTGCGGGAATAATCAGGCGAAGAAAGAAGAAGAAGAAGAAAGTGGGGTTTGGGCTATATATATTAATTTTTACATATTTATTAGTTATATATATATATATACACATACAACCTGTACAAATAGTTTTTTTTAAACAAATTTGTATGAATATAATCATCTTTACCGATTATTCCTTATATATCTCCGCAGACTGCGCCAGGTTTTGTCCAGTCCACGAGACATCTCTCTTCCCCATCATCCCTTATTCTCCACCCCTTTAAGTCGATCTTCACCTGTCCATCCAACGAATCACATGTCATTAAATGTTCTAAGTCTTCATCCTCCTTTTTCAAAATCTGCATTTATTTCTTCCTTTTATCCATGTCTCTACGTCGTTGCCCAGTCCAATTCTTGTCAATATCTTCTGTTTTTGCCATAGTTGGCTGTAGATAGTCTTCAAGCCATATCTCTTTATTATTAGTTTGTATAATCGTGCAAATGTTGTCTATTCGTCTCCAAACCTTTGTACTTCTTGGTCTCCCAATGTTTTTCTGATATTCTCAGCTGGCACTCTATTCCAGATGACCTTTAAGATCTGCAGGAAGCCGGTTCTCTTCACTAATGCGTCAAGTTCTTCTAGCCAACCTACCACCGTGTCTCCGTTAAGTTTTCTCCTGATGCAATCTCTTAAGCACTTTTTTGGCCATCGATCTTCTGTCCTTTCCAGAATTTTGAGGATGTAGTAAAACTTTTTTGTAGTTATGGTTAGATCCACACTCCATCTCCCCATCTCCATTTTTCATAAGTAACTGGGATGTTTTTATTTACTCCATGTATCTTCCCATTTATCTTTCCAGAGTTTCTTCTTCTGTTCTGCCCCATATATATTTATTTGGAGTCACAAGTGTGTCGTATAGCTCAAGTTTCTTTGCTATATCTCTAAGCCTTGTTCTCTTTATTACTCCCCATAATTGGTTAATTATTTTGTTTGCTTTTCCATTCAGTACTTCTTCCACAAACAAAATTAAATCATTTTTTAAAAAACTATATTTTTCTTGTCTCTATAAAATGTACATTCCAAGAAGCAGAACGTCGAGGTCGTCAAATTGAAGTGTTACAATCAAAGGACCGTCATCTTCAACAAGCTCTTCTGGACAGAGGGACGGGACCTGAATTAAAGAATCGATCTCAATTAATGACACCTGGATTCAATGAAGGTGGTGGAACAGCAGCCTCAGTCGATTGGAACGATGAAGACGATGAGGAGCCTTTATCTGTTGAAGTAATTCGACAACAACAAAAGAGAATGATCGAAGGTTAATAATATGAAAATTATTCTACTTCATATTTTCACTGTCTTTAATATTAATTTAATATAATTATACAGTAGAACCTCGATAAGTTAAAGTTCAAGGGAAACGGTTAGAAATTTGAGTTATCGAGTTTTTTACTTATCGAGAGTTGAAGTTAGAGAGGTTATTGAATATAATTTTTAACGTACCGAGGTTTATTGACTTTGGGCACGTGAGTGAAAAAGGAATTTCGTTTGATCTATTTGTTTATTTAGAATAGTTTAGTTAAATATAAATTAAATTAATAGATTTATTTATTTACAAAAAAATCAGTAATTTTTTTCTGCTTCATGTATTTTTGATTTTCTGCATTAACTATTTTTTCGATGATATGTAAAGAAATACTTTAAGTTATAGAGGTCACCAAAATATTATTTTAAGTTATCGAGGGCTATGCTCAAAATATTTGTTTAAGTTACAGAGGTTTTGTTCTTTAAGTAATAGAGGTTTTACGCTGTCAAGGGAAGGGAATTGAAAATTTTTTTAAGTTACGGAGGTTTTGAACTTAGCGAGGTTTAACTTATCGAGGTTCTACTGTATATAGAGAATTTTAATTGAGGACGTTAAGGAGAATAAAACCAGCTTTAGTTTTTCTCTCTCACAACTTCAATTTATTTGCAAATATTTCGGCTCCTATACAGGGGCCATCATTTTAAATTTATTAATTATAAAAAACTGATCCAGGTACGTTTGATTTAAATAAATATTCATCGGGCTGTCTGGGATCCGAACTCACAACAAAAAAAAAAATTAAACATGTTATACAAAACATTGATTGTGATTTCTGACAATAAAATTTTTACTTTCTCTTACGTCTGTGTGTGTGTGTATTCAATTTTAAGCATGAAGGAATTGAGCTACGAGAAGTTGAAATTTTATATAAGGATCTCTCTATTTTGATCAGCAGCCTATACACCCACAAAACTTTATTTTAGCCAAGACGATCTCTTCAAAATTGTAATATTTTTTTCTTTTTTTTTTAGAACAAGACGAAGGATTAGAAGCCCTTTCTAAAGTGATTGGACGTCAAAAACAAATAGCCTCGACGATAGGGAATGAAGTTGATTTGCATAATGAAATATTAGATGATCTGGCTGAGAATATGGATCGGACTGATGCAAGACTTGTTACTGAGACCAACTCTGTACAAACAATCTCTGCTAAGAGCTCCACACTTTGTGAGTCTTCTATAATATAGTTCAATTTTTTAATGTTACGGGTTTATTAGTGAGCCTCGGCTTAATTTTCTTATTTAGTTCTTGGATTGTCATTAGATTAGATGTCTTTCTTCGACAGATCGATCTCGCCAAATTTTTTTTACAAATTATATAGATAATATTAATAAACTTTACTTTTTCTTACACTATATTTTTATAATGACACGGACAATAATATTAATTTTATTTAGTGAAAATGGTAGATGATTCCCACCGAAACTGCTTGCTATGGCAGTAGCCAAGTAAAATAAAGCCGAAAATAGTAAAAATACTGTTTTTTTGAGTACAAAAAGTTCCAATAAATCTTCCAATTCAAGATATTAATTAATTGCACTATTCCTCTGAAAAAAAATTAATATTATTGTCCCTGCTCTGACTTAGCCACAATAAAAAAATTAGTGAAGTTTTTGTTTAAAGGATTACTGGCTCAAGAGAATTAATTTTTAAATATTTTTTTTATTTTTTTTATTTTTTTTATTTTTACTTTCTCTTACATGTTAATATAATAGAGAGAAAGTATTGGATTCAGGTCAAAAATTCGATGTAGAGATTTTGATGGATATACCTTTTGAGGTCCCCTGAATACAAAAAAGTGGTTTTCGCAACATGGTTTGTCTGTGAACAAAATATCTCAAGAACGAAAAGAGCTAGAAGGTTGAAATTTTATATTTACGCAAGGTACCCCCTCCCTGGGACGTGACACGAAGCATTTGAATAAAATCGGCTGATGATGAAGATGTAATTTTTCAGTTTTTTTAGATTTTCGATGAAAATTGTTTGAAGTACACTTTACTGATTTTCTTTTTTCGTTTTTTTAATTTTCTCAAAATTGGCTTTAACGATTTTGATTAAAATTGTTAAATCATTTTTTTTTTTTAGATACTCTTTAAAATGTATATTCTCATTTTGCGCTGAAAATTGTTTGGAATACAGTTTAGTGATGTAGTATTTCAGATTTTTCCAATTCATTTTCCGGCTTTTCCTTCCATAGAACCCATGTTAAATCCATATGGCGATTTGAATTTTAATTTCGATTCAAAGGGGGTCCCCTTTCGAACTTTTTTACACATTTAAAAAATTTTTTTCCAATTTTTATTAAATTTTGTATTTATTTACGATTCTCCAAAATATCCAAATATGAGATTAAAATTAAAAAAAAAATAAATATAGTTTATTTCAAGTAGTCAACATTTAAAACGCAAGTTTGCAACTAAGGTGCTATGGAAAGCTAAATATACCTCGACACAAAAAAATCTGCAGGGCTAACGCAAAAATTTTTTTAATAAAGATGTATATATATAGAAAATCTTTATCTATTATTTTCTCTCCTACTTCTTCTTCTTCTGTTCTCGCCATTATTAATCCCTCGGTGCGGGGTCGGCGGGAAGAAAAAGAGATATGTTTTTACGACCGGAAGAAATAGGACAGGCCGGCCTGACGCCTGTTGAAAAGAGGAAGGAAGAGACAGACATTTAAAGAACTGAAAGACTGCCTGAACCAGCCTAATACTTAAAAACTTGATTTGTATTTAAATTCTGCCAATCGAGTACAGAATGTGCCTTTAAATTACCGAAAATATGAAAAAATAGTGTGCTATGCGACGAGTCACACCAAATTACCCCCCCCCCCCCGAGAAACACCTCTGGATCCGCCCTTGGTCCCAGCTCGGGCAGCTCGTGGTCGCCATCCACGTACCCACAAGAAGTGGGCCCCTGAGCAAATTATTTTCTCCCCTACACTATCGTAAATTTCAGCAAAAGTCTTAATAGTTTAAATTTGCGCTATCCTGGCAAAAACAGCTGTTGGAAATTTTTCAAAATAATTCCCGATCCGCGGGCCTAATATTAGACAGCCCTGCTTTAAATAAAAAACTAACAAACTTTACTAATTTTTTATATGGTTACCTCAAAATAGGGAAAATAATATTAATTTTCTTTAGTGAAGAAATATCCTCCCTGCAGAAACAGATCATCTCCCTACTGTTTACTGTTTAGGATCCCGGAAGGGTAATTTTCTTCCCCGCGCGTCACCCCATAACGCTTTGACCTGAGACATTATTAATATAAAATAAATTGCTGTTGTTTGAATATGTCGATTATATTTAATTCGTTTCATTTGTTATAATTTTTTAGGGTACTGGATCATCATTATACTTTTATTAATTGCGATTATTGCCGTTGCTGTTGCCTAAAGTCTTATTAAGAAAATCCTGGTAAGACAGTTAATTAAATAATTTGGCTTTTAGAAAAATTATTTTCTCACTTCGACTAGAAGTTTTGTCGGCTTTTCGCGTCGATATTTAAAACTTTTTCTGAGATCTAAGTGTCTCGCGATAAAAAAATTCATTCTTTACCGGTATATTGTGATATTAACAAGGATTGACTTAAGGTGCGCGTCTCAGGGTGCTAATTTAGAGAGTTTCTAGCGGCCACAATTTTGAAACTATCGACCTCAGATTTTTTTAAAATTAAAGCTATTTAATATATCTACAACTTATAGAACTCCTTTTTTTGATTTTCGAAAAAAAAAAATTTTTTTTAGATTAATCACATTAAATAAAAGATATTTTTAAAAAATTCGCTCGCTATCTTATAGAAAATTAAATTAGTAATCATTGTGTTAAAAAATAATTTTTTGCCTTTAATTAATTAGCTGGAATCTTTCAAATGAAATGGAATAAAACTCTTGTTTCCCTATGGGGAGAACTAACGCCATCTCTTGCCACCTAGAGTAACCAGCTTCTCATTCGGGGTTTAACTTTTTTTTGAGACGCGCACATTAAGTATTATCTCGCGATGAAAAAATGATTTTTCGGTATTTGTATTTTTATTAATAATAACAAATTGTTTAATTTAGAGAACTTATTTAGAAATTTTTTTCTTTTTAGGACTCATCGGGATGTATATTTGATTCTTAATATCCCAGCTATAAAATGAGAATTTATGCTTATTTTAAATAAAATTATTCATACGTATGGTTATATTTTTTATTATTGTTTTTAATTATATTAATGCCAAATAAATTTATTTAAACTTATATTTTGTTTTTCTTCAAAGTAATAAGGTTTATTTTGTATCGCTTTAATGCCATTATTATTGTCTTTTAAAAAAGTACTAAATTGAGAAAACTAAAATTGGGGATCTGACTATCAGAGGCGTACCGAGAGGGGGGGGTCCGCCCCAGGCGGAAAAAAAAGAGAGATATTTAAAAATGAGTTCGCTCCCCTCCCGAAAAATTCACTATACACCTCTGGTACAAAATGTATATAGGCCCCCCTCTTCTAGTGACGCCCCAGGCCCCCAACTGTCTCGGTACGCCTCTGCTGACTATAAGTCAATACAGTTACGTATGGAACAGCAGGCGGTCTAATATTTTTTATAGGGAAAAGAAAAAGGCGGCCGCCGAGGTCGGGTGGCACGGCTAGTTTGATGCTTTTTTAGGAAAATATCAATTATTGTGCCTCGCCTTTTTTTTTTTTGTTTTACTTTATAGAACCCCCACAGACATGGTGCCTGCGGCAACCCCTCTCACGCCTTCTCTTAATCCAAATAAAAGCTAAATATATTTGTCTTGGGCCCGGCTGGGGCGTATCTTCGCCCATCCCTAATAAATAAATATATTTTTTTTTAACTAGTGGCCGCCCGGAAATTACATCTACTATTACCATCTAGAAAAAATACTAGTCGGTCCCCTCGTCTTCTCGTTCAGAATAAAATTATGAAAAAAATTATTCCAATTCCTTTTGTAACGCTTATTAGGCTAGATTAATTTTAATATATCATCATCTCAAGGTTTTCTATTAATGAGCTATTTATTTTTCTCTCTAAGACACTCGGAGTCATTTATTTTTAGTCACTTGGCAGAGACCTTGGTACATTTATATAACAAATTCTGTGTTTGAAAGGAAGATGCAAAGCAAATGAGGGAAAGAAAAATTAATAAAAATAAATACTGAATTCCATTTTTGGAATTAAAAATTTTTTTTCTCAACCGATATTACTGATGCATTGGGGGAACTTTTAATAAAACGAATTTTTAATGACCCAGTTAGTTCACTCGCCGACTTCAGGGACGCCGAGAGCCTTGCAGGGCTTCATAGGGGAAATTTTTTTTAAATAGCTATTTTATTCATAGATATTTTATTCTAGAATTTGAACCAAAAGAGGGCTATGAGAAAAAATTTCACGAATAAAATTTTTTAGTGTGGAAATCTTTCCAATAAGCGTTAAAAAAATAGAGGTCAAGGATTGATTCTTCTTCTGTCTTTGACTTATCCCTAGATGATGAGGTCACCAAATTTAATTTTATAGACGCTACCGAGAGAGAGAGAGAGAGAAAACAAGCCGGCCGGTCGCTTTATTGGGGGAGGAGAAGGCTGACTGAAGAATAAATGACAGCCTTAGCTCGGGCAACTCGTGGTCGCTATCCACGTATTCACAAGATGTGAACCCCTGAGTGAAAGGACAAAGAATAATTAATAAAAAAATAAAATAAATAATTTTTTTTTTTATTTATTAGAAAAGCAGCTCCAAACCTTTTTATTTGGTGTGTGTGAAGTAAAAGAGAGTGAGTGACTGACTGTCTCAGTGAGTCCCCAGCCAGCTGTTTGTTTGGTTGCGAGGCATGCGATTCACGTGACCGGCCAACTGTGGGTCCTGGATGTCTCCTTTGCTCTGATTGGCTCTCACCGGGCTCTGCGATGACGTCAAGCCAATAGCATATGAGCTTGGAGAGGGGAGGCAGGCTAGTCTCTGGAACCTCAACTTGCTTAGTCCATCAATAAATGAACGAGTGGCTTGAAAGGGTGCGGATCGCATCGTCGGACGTTGTTCCGTTCTCGCGTTATACGTCGTCTCTCGTCGGTTACAATCGACATTCTTTCTTCTAACTATTCTCTTTCTCTATCCTTTTCTCTTTCTCTCTTTCCTCATCTCTCTCTCATTCTTTCCCTTTTTTCAATTTCCTTAAATACATTACATCCATCCCCTCCTCCTTCGTTTAGTGTTTTTTTTGGACAATTATTTCCAACTATGAATATGATTGATGTGATTTTAGAAGCGGCCGATTATCTCGATAGGCAAGAACGTAATTGTATTAGTAATAATAATTGGAACGAATTTTTTTCAAAATCGCCAACCGACAACAACAACATGGCCGTCAAAAGCAGTGAATTGAAACAACAGCAACACGATCTTGTTGTTGTTGCTGCTGCTCTTGTTAATAATAATATTAATAATATTGGTGGTAGTAATAGTAGTAGTTGCTTTTCTTCTTCACGATTTATTCCAACCGAGGCAGAACACGGATACGCCTCCCCTTTACCTATGCCCGATGATCTCAGAAATGTCACACAGAAAAGACCAAAGACGAAGAAATCACAAGGAAGCAGGTGAGTGAGACATAATACATTAATAACTGCCTCTTAACTTTTCTTATTATCATTACAAAACAAAAAAATATCATCTGTCATTGCATCATGCCAATCAGTCACGTGCACCTCCTCCCTCCTCTCCTTGCTGGCTGCCTTGATTCACTCACTTCTTGATTATTTACTTATTCGTTGTAGCATTTAATAAACATTCACTTCCAATTTAAAATAACCTTAACTTAACCTAACCTAGTAAATAAATATGTCAGATATCCCCCCACCCACTATTACTGTCATACATTTGTTCGTTGAATGCAAGCTATTTGATTATGTTTATCAACAAAAAAGTCGATATTTGTCAAATTTTTTAAATTAAAAAATAAAGTGTATAATTAGGAAATGTATACAGTATATATTTATTTATAAGTATTATAGTATTTTTTTAAAAATTAGTGATTATTTCACCTCCTTTTAGAAAAAAAATTGTTTAAAATAATAATAAATACAATTTTTAAAAACGAATTAAGTAGAGTACAAAGTTAAAGCACTCATGGGATTAATTAATTATTTTTCAAAACAAGACGGAATTGTCATCTATGTTTGAATGAAAAATTTTCATATTTTTTTTTTTTTTTTTTTTTTTTGAAAAAACTGAAATAATCACATGAGAAAAACGCATGGGTGGTGCTTTAATTTTGTCACTCACTGTTTAATATCCTGTTGATGGTTTTATTTAAAAAATTTTAGTGAATGAGACACATACTAAATTTCATTGATCTTGTGTTTTCATGCCCTAGGCCGAATGAGGGGACCAAACCCCTCCCCCCTATCTTCCAAAAAATTACAAAGAGAAATATATAAAGAAAAAATAGGTGTTAAAACGGGGGGGGATTTCCTCATCAAACACCAATCGAAATAAATTTCTGGCTACAGACTGAAACGTCAAGAATATTCAAAATTTTGATGTCGAATTTTTTTACGATTACATACTAGTTATATGTAGGGGATAAGATCAGAATTTACTATTTTCTTCAAAAACCTTGGGAGGGGTCAAATGACGTCCCTGTTGGTATACTAAAAAAAAAATTATTCGTCATTCAAATTTAATCATAATAAAACCTCGCGTAAAAAAAAAAACGACAAAATTTAAATATTCACGACTTCAAAAGATTGTATATACATTATTAAAAAAAAAAAAAAAAACTTGCTTAAGATTTCTATTTTCATTTGATTAATCCCATCATTTGATTTGAAATCTTCTGTCCTCGCCTTATTCCCGCGATGCGGGGTCGGCGGACCTAATTTTCTCCCTCCAACCCTATAATGCGTGTTTGCGACCGGAAGAAATAGGCCAGGCCGGCCCGTCGCACGGTTGAAAAGAGGAAGGAAGAGACAGACATACAAAGAACTGTCCCAGCTCGGGTAGCTCGTGGTCGCCATCCACGTACCCACAAGATGCGGGCCCCTGAGCGAGATTTGAAATAATTGAATAATTTTTTTTTTTTTTTTTTAGTGAACAAAAGCAAATTCTTTCCTTTAACAAGTTATTCTATGAATGTTAAATTTTGACCACCTTTCCTACAATCACTCCCTCATGCTTTAACCATGTTTACACTTTGAATAAATGATATATTTTAATATCAACATGAACAAAAAAATTTCTTTTGTTCTTTGCTATCATTAAAAAAAAAATATTTTCTTTTGATAAGATAAAAGTAAAAAAAAATTCTTTCATTGCAATATAAATAGGCTAATAATAGAGAATGAGATTATCAAGTGAAGAGCCCTGGATTACATACGTGCAAGTCCTAATTAAAATAATAAGTATTGTTTAAAAGATCAAAGATGACAAAAAAAAAATAATAATGGAAAATTTTGCAACTCTGTTGCTTATTTTTTAATATTAATCTTTATTCATAATCACATAAACGTTAAATAATATAAATTATTATAATTATTAAACATCTGGTTATGAACATATCATTGATCTTTTCGAAATATTTTTATTTAGATATTCAAAATAATAAACATAACTAGTTATGTAATCTTTAGAATAAATAAATTCATTTCTTCCTCCCTTTCTCCCCTCTTTCCTAGGATATTTTTTTGCAAATGTTTTAATAAATCTCATTTTTGTTACAGGACCACTCACAACGAGCTGGAAAAAAATCGGTGAGTCCCCATTTTACACAAATTGTTATTAAATATCTAAAAAAAAAAAATACAACTAATTCCCCCCTTAAAATATTAATAACAAAAACACTTTCTCAATATTTTCATCCACATTTCTTTGGGTTAAAAAATAATTTATATGACAGGAGGATTAATTTTCTTTAAAATGGCATTGAATGGATGAGGATCGAGTGGCGTATTTGGCGTAAGGCCTTAAAAATTTGTAAAAATAAAATTTAATAAATTAAAAACACTAGCTTATAAGTTTCAAAGATATATTAAAAATTAATATTTTCAAGATTTCGATACTCATGTGTCATTTTTTTGTTTTTTTGTAAAATTTTGTTTTTGTTGTAAAATCACTTCTGATTAAGTGGTAAATTTTTAACAAATCTTTGAAATCTATTAATTAGTGTTTTGAATTTAATAATTTTTTTTTTTAATTTTCATAGAAACTACTTAGCATTTTTTTATTGTAAAATTACTTCTACAAAAGTATCAAAATGTACAGTAAATGTTAAAAATATAAATTTTTAATAAATCTTTAAAACTCATATTCTAGTGTTTTTAATTAAATTTTTTTAAATTTTCATAGGAATCACTTGTTGGAAAATAAAAGATCAACATAAAAGAAAGAATTTTATCTCGGGAAAAAAAGAAAGAAAAAATCCTCAATTTTATATATTTTTTTTCCCTCTGTATGGGTTAGCGTGCCAGCCTCGTATACCAAGAATC
The DNA here is from genome assembly GCA_023213315.1 of Euborellia annulipes. NCBI lineage: Eukaryota > Metazoa > Arthropoda > Insecta > Dermaptera > Anisolabididae > Euborellia > Euborellia annulipes. The sequence goes on along the minus strand of JAKCPI010026334.1, from coordinate 7,302 downwards.
GCGGGTTCAGACTCCAGGCAGTCGTATGATTTTATTTAAACCATTTGGATACCAAATGGCTTAAATAAGAATGCTTGGACCCTGCTTTACCTCTGCTTTACGCACTACCCCTGATCCGGTGATTAGTTTTATTTATTCAATTTAAATATCTTTTTTTTTTTTTTAAATTTTTTAACAACACCTCAATCGATAATACATAATAATTAACTTTATTAAATATACACTTGAAATTGTTTCCCCTTTTTTCTTTCTATTTTAAAGGGATCACGCGACTTATTATTTTTTTTTTTTTTGCTTAATTATGGTATAGATATGACTATGATTTGTGAATTCATTTTCATTTATATTTACTCGCCCCTCTATTTGCTATCACTATTATAAAGCAAAGTGTATTGATTTTTTTAAAACTATTTTAACGTTTCTTAAAAATTCAAACTAATATGAATATGTAATTTGAGATTATATATTTTATGAATTTCGAAGTTTATTAAGGTGATGGGAATGAATTAGAAATAAAATTTTTTTATTTTATCAGGAATGAAGGCATTAACATTTATGAAGGATAAGGAAAAAGGCCTGATGATGGTCAAAAATGGTGACCGAAACTGAGTAATTGCTCAAACCAGTTGTCAAGTTGAATCCCTGAGACATAAAAATCAAAAAAAATTTATTTCTAATTCATTTCCACCACCTGAATATATTACTAGGGGTGTTCGATTATGGAAAAAAAATAATCGATTATTCCGATGAATCGGTTATGGTAAATAATGGATCATTTTTTTCATAATCGATTATTTTTTCATAATCTCGGATCTTTTCACAATCGATTATGGAAAATAATCTATTATATTTTTTAAATAATCGATTATTTTTTAAAAAAAAATTATGTAGATAATCGATCAATCGGTGATTTTGCACAGCCCTTAATATTACAAGAAAACTTCGAAATTCTTTAAATAATATGAATACGGCTACAAAAAAAAAATTTTTCACCCAAATATAAAAAAATCGAAATTTTTAAATAATATGAATAGGCTTTTCTGTTTGTCTTGTCCAGTTAGTGAAAAGAGATTATATTCGTATCTTTAACCTTGATAAATTTAATCACAAAAAAATAAATGATCGTTCTCTATTATTGCAGTGGAGCAACCAGAGGGACGAGGTCCCTCCAGGGGAGAAAAATAGTCTCTTGTACATGTATGACCATATAAAAAAAAAAATATTTTCATTCGTTTTAAATTATTATTATTATTATTATCATACTTGGGAGACAGGACGCTTCGACAGCAAAGGCCTTTGGATTATTAACCATAAAAACATTGAACTCCCGAAGGATCTTGAAAAGAAGAGTCCTTTAAAAAAATATTATAACCCTCTCCTCGCCCAGAAGCAATTCCTGGTTGCGCCACTGTCTTGAAGATACCTGTACAGTCTGATTGTTGGTTTATATTTGAAAATTTGGCACATCAAATATAGAAAGGCAAAACAATCTTACTTGGCCATAGGTCAGAATCAGAAATAACCATCCAATCTCCTTTACCTGTCCTGTGGCAAGTTTGTGTTTATAAAGTCCATGCTTCATTCCTTGTTAAGTTTATAGTAGATTAAAGCTTTGAATCAAATTACTATTTATTCTTTTTTTTGGCAAGTAGCTGGCGTCCATCCACAACCCTCTTCTTAGACTAAAAAAAAAAAAAATTGAAAAATACAGTAGTATTCTATTTTGATAAATACTAATAAATGTGAGAACCTGTCAAATTTCGGACAGTATATTTGAATGTTTTTGCATGTAATGCATTTTATAAGCTTATAATTTATCCAATTGGATAAAGGAAACGAATGGAGCAGTCAAAAAGCCTTAAACAAAAGAGGCTTTATTTTTTAGCTGCTCAAAGTCTGCCGAATTCTCATTCAGGTTTCAGTTTTATTTCAACTTTATTTATAAATACGGACGTACTGACAACCAAATAAATCAAGTGTTTATTCATTCAGGGTCATTTACTATAAGATAATTCACTCTATATTTGTATGTGTGAAGTGGAAAGATTTATTTCACTAACCTTTCATAATGATTGTTAATAATCAAAAAAAATAAAAAATAATATATAGTCAATGTATTTCGTAAATTCTATTTTTTATCTCAATTCTGTTAGTCTAGAAAAAAAAATAGTTTTTTTTTTTGGCGAATTAAATAATCCGTAAAAGATATTCTCTTTATTATAGATAAATTTGCTATTGACATAATTGAATAGTCGTGAAAATAGTAACAATAGATTGTTTTAAATAATTAAAATAACCAAGTAGAAAACAGACCAAAGAAAATTACCTAATTTCATTAGATAAAATTATAGTCAAAATGAATAGTAACAATACTTTATTTTAAACAATTAAAATAACCAAGTAGAAAACAGACCAAAGAAAAATACTTAATTTCATTAGATTAAATTTGCTATAGAGTAGTAATAGTATTTATCTTGGCCTTCAACCGTTGCACATAGGAGTATTTGAAGTAAAAACCCGATCAAAATAGAAAAACTCAAAATTGATGCTTCTTTATCTACTATAACCGGTTTATTGGAATCAAGGACGGATTCAGAGGTGTTTCTCGGGAGGGGGGGGGGGTAATCTGGTGTGACTGGTCGCACAACACAATTTTTTCTTAATTTCGGAAAATTTAAAGGCGCATTCTGGCCAATTATTTATTATTTTCCTTATATAAGAATATAAATACGCGTACAAATAAAATTTTTTAAGTATTAATTTTTAAAATTTTACATTAAAAATAAAATTTTTTTCGAAAAAAAGTATTTTTTTTTTTTAAATCTCGTGGAGGGGGGTTATTACCCCCTTTACACCCCCCCCAACCCTTCCGGTTCGGCTACCTGGTCATAACATCACTCGGAACCCAGTCATTGTGTCAACTGCTTGTCTTGTTTTTAGGCGCTCTCATTTTCGTTAGTCAGTTTTTTGTGCAAAATGTCTTCATGTGGTGGTCAACAGAAAAAAAACGACTTGAATGTGGAAATTGAAGGTATGCTCTCTATATTACAGTATATTTGATTCAGTTTAAACGTAATTATCACTGTTTCTTATAAATATCAAAAGTCGCTTTTTTGTACGTTTTTTTTAAGAAAATTTCAGACAAATTAGTGTTTTTGTTTATGTGTCGCGGCTTGTCGCCTCAAACTTTTTATCTGGGCATAAAGTTTAGTCCTTTAGGATGTAGAAACAAGAAAAATATATCCCCCCATCTCACCCTATATTTTCTTATAGTATTTTTACGTGAACGAGGGACTCCGTTCTTCGGGAGGACATGAAGTTAGTTGAATGAGTCTTTCTTCCATCAAATTCATTTTTTCTTCTATTTTTTTTCCTTTGAACTCTTTCAAAATATCATAGAACTCCATTCTGGTAATTTTTTTAACTCTTCCCAAAGGATCTATAACAAAAGAAAACTAAAATTATACTAAATCGATTTAATGAATATCTGTTCCCTCGTTCACTTTAAAGTCTAATAAAAAAATATGGGGTGAGTCGGGGTGAAATGTTTTTCTTGTTTCTACATCCTAAAAGACTAAACTTTATGCCCATATAAAAAGTTTGAGGCGACAAGCCGCGACACATAAACAAAAACACTAATTTGTCTGAAATTTTCTTTAAAAAAATGTTCAAAAAAGCGACTTTTTGATATTTATAAAAAACAGTGATAATTACGTTCAAACTTAATCAAATATACTGTAATATAGAGAGCTTACCTTCAATTTCCACATTCAAGTCGTTTTTTTTTCTGTTGACCGCCGCATGAAGACATTTTGCACAAAAACTGAGTAACGAAAATGAGAGCGCCTAAAACCAAGGCAAGCAGTTAAAACAATGACTGACTTCCGACTGACATTGTGACCAGATAGCCGAACCAGAAGGGTCGGAGGGGCTGGATTCCAATAAGCCGGTTATAGTAGATGAAGAAACATCCATTTTGGGTAGCATTAGGTAAACTTTGAGTTTTTCTATTTTGATCGGGTTTTTACGTCAAATACCCCTATGTGCGTTGGTAAAATTTGCTATAGAATGTATGGTCGTGAAAATAGTAACAATACTTTTTTTAACAATTAAAATAACCAAGAAGAAAACATAGACCAAAGAAAATTCCCTAATTTCATTCAATGAATTTAAATAATCATACCGGAAATAAATAGTCTCTTTAAATGAATAAAAAATAATCTTTTAATACATCTGCTAGCAATATGTTAATAATATAGGCTATGTAATTATAGGGCTTATTTTTTCTTTGTTTTATAGCTACAACCCTTTGGATTTTTTCATTCCCTCTTCTTTTTTTTTTTCATACACGCCTATTTTTAAAATGTCGACGTCAACTTGAGTGTCAATAACGATCTCCCACTCCCTCAACTTTTTTTTTTTGTTCAACCCTTTATTTCCTAAGAGAGAGAAAGAGGGAATAATAGTAATAGAAATGAGCGAGTGAGTGAGCATGCATGCAATCAGACGAATGAGTGCGTGAGGAACGAGTGAGTGTGTGTATGTGTGTGTGTATGGCGGCCAACGCACGACACGACACGCGAGGTGAAGGCAAGCAAGTTATTCTCTCTCTTTCTCTCTTAAAAAAAGCAAAGGAGAGCCCAATACCCTTGATCAAGCCACAAACACAGAGAGAGAGAGGTTCCTATTCCTTCTTGCCAAATTAATCATTTCTTTATAGTATTCGAACAAAAAGAAATTTAGACATGAAAAATAATTCGTATTAAAGCTTTTGTTTGTATTATTATTATGAGAGTTTTTAATTATAGACCACATTTTGTATTAAAAATATAAATACTGTATACAACGTTTCAACTACTTATTCGTTTTCATGTACTGTGCACATGATCCGACTCAAGGGAACTAACCTCTAAGGGACACGTGAAGTTAGTAACAATTTATATTCATTATAAATTTTATTTTTTATTTATTATACTGGCTGTGAGTATTAACTATAGTTGCTATAAAGGAGTCAGCCAAGGAAAATATAAAAACAAATTTATTCTGTCGACGTTTCGAGTACCCGTCGCGCTCTTCCTCGGGACCTGCTGTCACAAAACATTTATTAGAGATTTTATTTATTTTTTATTATTATACAGTATGTATATTTTTAATAAATAATTAATACAAAATGTGATCTATAATTAAAAACTTGAATAATGCATATTTCGTAGAAGGAAAAATTTTATATTATACACCAAGAGCTTGTTTGGGGTGCGATGGGGGTTTATTTTTAAAAGAGTTTTTTTTTTTTTATTATTAATTAATAAAATATTTATTTCCCCTCAAGGTTTTTACATTTATTTATTTATTTATTCTTTTTTTTCACCCGCCTGTCCTTGGATTTAAAAAAAAAAACAAATTAAAGCACATATTGAACATTTAAAGTGATTTATTATATTTTTAGAAATTCTCAGTCAGCTACGTAATGAATGACTTCAAAATGATTAAAAAAAAAAAATATTGCGTTGTTAAATTCTCTGAGGCAATTATTAGATTTTTAAAATTAATTTACCTTAAATAAATAAATAGTAAAAGGGAAAGTTGAGCCTAGAATAGAGTGGCGGATCAGAAGACGAAGTGAATCAAGCCTAAATAATAAGAATATTTTGAGAAAACTTCCCATTTAATTGTAAATTAATCAATTTAAGAATAAATTACAATATACAGCGGTCGGATGCTATTTAGTTAGAATTCTAAAAAAAGAAGGACTTCGCCACGACTTTTACCTGACTTATATGGAATTTTTCTGCTGATATTGCAATCAGCAAGGGATTCACAAGTTGAATTGACGCCTAAGAGCATAGGCAGCCGGTAGTCTCTTTTAAAGTGCCATTGTTTGAATCCTTTGTTCAGACCAATAAATGAAAAATATTTATTTGTATTATTTTTGAATTGAAGCTTGTCTACAGATTAATATTAAGACGAGGTGGAACTAAATCTCTGACTATTGCGATATAGCTATAAATTCGTGTCTTCTTTAGCCAAGGGAGGATCGTGTCCTTTTGGATTTAAATCCGATACAATACAGAATTTTCGGATCCGGATCAAAATCCTTTTTTTTTTTGGCGAGGGCCCTTGGATATGGTTAGAAATCAATTTTCCTCTGGATTTAGGTTCAGATCGTTAATCCTTTTCGAAGGATTTTTGTGAGCCTTTTCAATGCTTGCCAATACTTTAAAATTGTTTACTTTTTCATAATAGACATATCCTTTTGATTCATCCAAACGCTTAAAAATTAAGTCCGGATCGGATTTTTGGATCGCGGATCTGGATTTGCGGATCGGTACAGCCATCTCTTTTATAAATCAGATTGGATTAGAGGATCGGATCGTCATAGTTTGTGGGATCGCCGGATCGGAGCGCTAATCCTTTTGCAAGCAGTCGAATCGGATCGTCCGAACACCCTCTAAATAATTTTTTGAAAATGTTGGTGGTCGGGTCTTTTTAAAAATTATTTTGCCAATTCCTGCCTCTAGCCAATCAGAGAGCTTGTTTCGTCTTGGATTGTGATAATCCAAAATGCAAGGCTATTTTTTTTTTTTTTAATAAATTTCCAAATATTAAATTTGATAAAAAAAAAATTTTCTCCATAATTATCATAATTTTATAATCAGCCCTAAAAAATAAGTATTTTGTTTATTTAGAAAAAAAAAAAACGCATCGAAAAATATTTTTAGAAGCCTTGCCCCTACCGATAAAGGAAAGAAATCTCCAATTTAAATGTCTAAATTAAATATTTTTATTTATATTTCAAGCTTCTCTATCACTAAGTCAACGTTTATTGTATTTGAATACTAATCTATATACCCATATTTGTTAAATTTTCTGTTATTAAGATTATACTAACATAGTGGTAATAATTAAGATGATTGTACTCGACAAAAAAAACTTTTTTGGTAAAAAAAAAAATAATGGATATATGATAAGAGACCTACGTCAAAGAAAGAGAGAAACTTATTTAATTTCTTTCCTGTATATACAAATATTTATTTATATTTATAAAGTTAACTTAAAAAAATAAACATGCCCGTCATAGTTGTTAAATGTATATTTCTTATTCCCAGAGTGAGGGGATCGTTGGATATTTATTTAAATGTAAGAGGGAAGTTGTTTACAAATGGATGCTTTTAATGCTTAATACTTATTTACCTGGCACTCATATTAAGATAATAATTTGATATTCCCCAAAGAGCTAGGTGTGAAGAGAGAGGATTTGGATGTTCAGCCCGTTTTGGGGATTTTCTTACATTTTACTTTATA
>JAKCPI010026333.1:0-10629 GCA_023213315.1 Euborellia annulipes | reverse complement strand
AAAATTCATAAATTATCTATTTTTTTTTTAAGGAAGGTGTATGCTTGTTTCTTGCCAATGAGAAAAATAACTTTTAGAGTGTTTTCTCCGAATATTTCGAAGGCATTTATTAGCACTTCATCATCAGCGGCTAATAAATGCCTTCGAAATATTCGGAGAAAACACTCTAAAAGTTATTTTTCTCATTGGCAAGAAACAAGCATACACCTTCCTTATTTAAACAACTTGGCACGCCACATCCTCTCGCAAATCTATTTTTTTTTTTTTTTAATGATCTTTAAAAAGAATATCAGTAAAGTTTTCGTGAAAATTATTTGAAGTACACTTAAGTGTACTTTTACTGATGTAGTATTTCAGATTATTCCAATTCATTTTTCGTTAACACAACTTTCGATTACCGAAGATAAGAGTTCGATGTGAATAAAAGGAATTTAATAAAAAATAATAAATTGGAGTCGGGAGGAATAAAAATTAAAAATTATAAATTAGCTTCATTTTCGGCCTTTCCATTCATATTTAACACATTTTATTGCTAAGACGGAAAGCGAAACAATGGCTTCATTTAATTTATGAAAAATTAAATTTTGTAATTTGCTGAAAATCGGGATAGGTGGCCCCCGAAAAACAAGACCATTGAACGCCCGCCGGAAGCCATCGATACATGTATTTGATAAATAAGCAATAAATTTATAAAAAGTCAAATGGCCTCTGCAGCCGAAATTACTTAAAAAAAAAAAAAAAAATTTGTAATTTTTATTCTTAATTTCCAAGTCCTAAAAATCTGTATGCTAAAAGTTCAAATAATATTTTAAAATTTCCATATTATAGGCCTATTGTAATATTTGATAATCGTAGTGTCTGTGTTGTTTCCCATACTGAACAATAAAACTTATTTAACCCTAGAACGCACAAGCTTTTTTTGGAAACGCAAAGTCACAAGGAGGGCCTCTCCGGCCCACTATATGTTTAATAGGTTTTTCAACACATTTTTGAATAATTATATTAATTTTTGTTCATTAATTTATTTTAAAATTTATAAAAATATATAACTAATCAATATTTTATTCATAATTTTAAACTTTTTATTTAAAAAACATCTTTTACATATAATTTTTTTAGTACAATGACCATTTCAAATATTTCTTTTACAGCAGACTTGTTATTTTTGTTTTCTGTTTATTTTAGTTGGAAACAAATAACATCTTCTTCTTGTAGGTTTTTTAAGATCAAAATTTTATTTTCACATTGAGGGGGTACTTTCTCAATTACCCTTCTAATTGATTTCTGTAGTCCTTGTATCGATCTTATTTTTATGTGATCGCAAATTAATTCCTCGCTCAATTCAACAAAAAATTTTCTTCGGAGGTGTTTTTTTTGGAAATTAACATGAGATTTGTGTTTTAAATTAAAATAAATGATCATTGATGCAATTGCACATACCCCAATACAGTTTTTGAAAACGGCCAACAGCCAATGATTTGTTTTTCTTTTGAAGCTAGGCTATACTACCGAATGTATGTCTGTCATTTTATCCAAAATATCTACTGCTCCTTTCGGTTGATTATAATAAATAATAATTTCTGGTTTTTGGGCATGTTCATAAACAATACCAATATTGTCTGAATGATATATACTCGACAAGAGTAAAATATACTTCCTTTTTTAGGCACATAAGAGACAAGCGCAAATTTGAGAGTAAATCGAAAAAGTGTTTTTTTTTTTTCTAATAGGTAAAAATTCAGCTGGAATACATTTTTTATCTTTTCTAAAGTATCTTTTCCAATAAAAAATGGAGTATTGAAACAGAAATTATGAGTCTGGTGAAAATTTCCGTAAAGAATATAAATATTTTTTTTTTTTATCAATATCTTCATTGCTTGAATTTTCATTATTTTCTTCAGTAATGTGATCCTCTAATACTGTATTTTATTTTATTTATTTTTTTTTTAAGAATACTGTCTTTATCTTCGATAACATTTCAATCTCCTAGCTCTTTTCATTCTTTAGATATTTTGTTCACAAACAGACCATGTTGCAAAAACAACTTTTCTGAACTCAGGGGACCTCAAAACGTGTATATCCATCAAAATCTCGACATTGAATTTTTGACATGAATACAATACTTTCTATATAATTACATATATAGTTAAGAGAAAGTAAAAGCATTCTTGAATGTTATCAGAAGATATAATCTCAAAAATATAGAGAAGCTTTGAGATCCGAAAGTCGAGATGAAACTGACAGTTTTCTTGATTTTTTCAAAATTAATAAAGAATTTGACAATATTTATTTTATTATTTAAAAAAGAACATGACAATTTTAAATATTTAAATACATAATACATAATAGGTTGTCATTCAAAGTGTTTTAAATACCCAGAAACCCCAAGGGCCTGGGAGGCCCTCCTTGTGACTTTGTGTTTGTAAAGTGGTTCGAAGAAAAAATAAGGCATAAAAAAAATTTTTTTTGAAAAACCCTTTAAAAATACCTTTATTATGAATAAATGGAGGAATACTAAAAACTTGAAATTTATAAGAAGCTTTTTCTGAGAGTTATTGAGAAAAACGGAGTGACCGGGCCTGAAAGGCCCTGGTTTTGCGTTCTAGGGTTAAAATAATATCGCATTATTGATAGAGGATTTTTTTTCAAGGGAATCGCAAAGTATCATGTATGTGGCAGTTATTGATGTTGGTAATAATCGTGTGTAATAATTCATCCAATGGTTTCAAAGAAACGCTTACAAAGCAAAAATTTTTTGTATCTTTTTGTAAAAGGCGTTAAACAAAGAGGATAACGATAGGTAATATTTTTACTTTTTTTAAACACTATTAAAATTCTGGAATATTAATTCAGGCTAATAAAATAAATAAAACCCAATCCGTGACCTAGAAGTAATAACAATAAAAGACAAGGGATGTGGATTCTGATCTCGAGCAGCCCGATGGAAAGTTATTTAAATTATTTGGAAATAATAGAGAAGCTTGGATCGTAATTTTCGAATATTATATATCGTTCAAAACCTATACTACATAAGATGCGGAAAAAGAGATAATTAAATAGAAGGCGATTAATTTAAAAAAATATCAACGGAAAGTCAAGGGTTCGATTCCGTCCCAGGCAAGAAATTTTTTCAATTGAATTGGACCAAATTAAAATAATTAAGGGCGGGATCTAAATGGCTTTAAAAAGATCTTTAAAATCTTTTGTATAAAATTTGAATTGCCCTTCTTATAAATATATGTCATATTGTTTTTTTTTTTTTTTTTTAAGTCGTTTTGGGATCTTTTGAACTCAAATTATTTAAATATGATATATGTGGGAGGCACATTTATTTATATCATTTGGAATCCAAATCGGACTGCTTGGGATCCGAACCTGCGCCTCTTGGCTTTAAAATTATCAATGTTGACATTTGTCAACACCTGTAACCTCTCGACCACAGGGAGAGGGTTGTATGTGATATTGATTCTGTATTCTATTGTATTAAAAATGAATTTGGTGATATATAATTTTTTTTCCAAATACAATAGTTGTTTGATTTATTAAAAAATAGGCAAACGCGGCTTTCGAGCCACAAGTGGCTCTTTGAGGATATTGGTGGCTCTTCAAAATTAAAAATATTCAAGCATGAGTTCAATTCATTTTAATAAAACGCATCGGTAATAATGCTAATACTTGTTGTATTAAATAAAAACTGATAAAGTGATTCTGGAGTAAATAAGCATCAGTACCGGAGAGGTTTGACATCTTGAAATAAAATTAGTAGTACTACTGTAGTAGTTTAAAGCAAAAATTGTGGTATTTTATAATATTTCCAGAAAGGTTTTGGCTCTTTAACATCTAACGTTTGCCGAACCTCCTTAACATATCATATTATCGAACATTTAAAAACCGCCGACCCCGCAGAGCGGGATTAATAAAGGCGAGGACGAAGGGAAGAAGAACATTTAAATAAAAAAATTCTAAAACTAAACTAAGATCTGGTAATGAACCTCGAATTCCTATAAACCAAGAGACCATAGGAGTCGTCCACATATACGTAACGCGGTAGGGGGGGGGGGGAGTCAGGACAAAACGTTACTAATTGTGACATGAGGGACCCAGAAGTTTCTCTAAGTGTGACAACAATTCAAAGTTGAATTTATAAAATTAAAAAAAAAAAAAAGTTAACTTAAAATGATATGAATTTTGTAATAGAAATTTTATTCGGGGGTGGGGGGGTAGTTCTATGTTGTGACAATATTTGTAGGGTGGTTTCATGGGCGTCCGCAGGGGGGCAACCAGGCACTTGCCCCCCTGGAAAATTAAAATGATACAAAAAAATGTATAAAAACAAAAAAAAATACAAAAAAACCTTTCTCAGTATACATCCACCTTGCCGCGGTGAGAAAGCTTTAAATACTAAGAGATGTATAAAATCATTAATATCAAAGTACGTTTTTTTTTAACTTATCTGGAAGTGACTTGCCCCCCCCCCCCCTGCAAAAAATCCTGCGGACGCCCATGGGTGGTTTGTTTGTTTGTGACTAACTGTGACATGGGGAGGGGGACTAGAAAATCGTCAAAAAAAAGGTATTACGTAATATTTAGGCAACCCCATAAGGATAATTTCGCTTTTTTGAGATATTAAAATTAAAGCCAGAATCTTCACTTTTTCGAAACGATTATGGAAATCGGGCCTAACCACTTGAACATACTTATACTTGTTGTATTAAAAACTGATGGAGTGATTCAGGTACAAATAAGTATTATGTACCTGATAAGTTTGACATCTTGAATTTAAATTCAAGAGAAATTTCGTTGCGAAAGGCAAGTAATTTGTTGAAGTAGTGATATTTCAAATATATTTTTCATTCCTCAGACATATAGTTTACATGAATAGAAATACACGTAGTTTATATGAATACGACTTACAAGAATTTAATTTCAAATTGTATTGATACTAAAATAATGTTGAATAATAATGTAACAAAAACTTAAAGAGAACTCACCAGGTGTGTGATTCCTAGGATTAGCCCTGAGACAACGCCATAACAGGATCGTCGGCCACTTAGATATTAAGGTGATGTTTGCGAATGTCGGAGTTCCGCTTCACCTGTTCAAACAAAAATCAAGTATGGGTCATTCCACGTCAGTTCAACCAGGCCATTTCACCCATAATCTCAGATTTTTATGAAACTTGGTATGTTTGTTCTATATATAGAGATAAGTAACAGCACCAAATTTCAATTTTTTATCTCACTTAGTTTTCGAGTTATGGCTCTTTAAAGTTTTGATTTTTTCACCTTGCGCGGCTTGGCTAATGCCAAACATTTTGTGACATAGAAGAGAAAATAATTTCTCATTTGCTTATTTGACACCCAATCTTGATGAAATTTTTTTGGTAGGTTCTTTAAACAATAAGGAATTAGAAAAAAACTATATCACGAATCTAGGTTAATCCTAAAATATAAAAAAAAATCATATTGTTGATTTTTTTTTAGTTGTGAAAACGCAAACATGCTTTAGCGCTAAAGCCAATATCTCCAAAGGGAATGAGATATTCAAGAAATTTTTTTTTCTAAATAATCTACATGAAATGGGCTTTCATTTAGTAAAATAAAAAGTTTGTGTATTTTGTTCCCTCTATTTCTAAAGTCCATTGCAAGTTTCAATATATAGTTTTACATGTTAAAAAGAATTCAAGGGCAAAATGAAAATATACATTTTAAAGAGCATCTAAACAATAATTGATTTATGAATTTTAATAAAATTCATTGCAGGAAATTTTGAGAAAATTGGAAAAAACTGAAAAAGTACATCAGTAAAGTACTAGTACTTTTTGGCCGATTTTGTTCAAAAGCTTATTTTGAGTGTCCGGGAGAGTACCTAATTTAAATATAAAATTTCAACCTCCTAGCTCAATTCTTTCATGATTTCAAATGGACACTTTCAAAGGGACACTGTGTGTGTCTGCTTAAAACTGAACACAGATGAAAATTCAATCAATTCAATTGAAAGTATGAAAGGATTGAGCTACGAGGTTGAAATTTTATATCAATTATTGTTTAGATGCTCTTTAAAATGTATATTTTCATTTTGCCCTTGAATTCTTTTTAACATGTAAAACTATATATTGAAACTTGCAATGGACTTTAGAAATAGAGGGAACAAAATACACAAACATTTTATTTTACTAAATGAAAGCCCATTCCATGTAGATTATTTAGAAAAAAAAAATTTCTTGAATATCTCATTCCCTTTTGGAGATATTGGCTTTAGCGCTAAAGCATGTTTGCGTTTTCAAATCTAAAAAAAATCAACAATATGAATTTTTTTTTATATTTTAGGATTAACTTAGATTCGTGATATATTTTTTTCTAATTCCTTATTGTTTAAAGAACCTACCAAAAAAATTTCATCAAGATTGGGTGTCAAATAAGCAAATGAGAAATTATTTTCTCTTCCATGTCACATTTTGTTTGGCATTAGCCAAGCCGCGCAAGGTGAAAAAATCAAAACTTTAAAGAGCCATAACTCGAAAACTAAGTGAGATAAAAAATTGAAATTTGGTGCTGTTACTTATCTCTATATATAGAACAAACATACCAAGTTTCATAAAAATCTGAGATTATGGGTGAAAATTTTTTATTTTTTTGGTTGATTTGACGTGGAATGACCCGTATATAAGCAGATTATTATGCTTTTCCCATTAAAATGTCTGTCTATCCTTGGGACGTAGGACAGTGGTAGAGTTCTTGCCTCTTGTGCTAGGTTAGTGGTTGGGATACGGTCTAATTCGATAAAGATTTATTTCAATTGAATTGGATAGTAATCAAATAAATATAGACGAGGTCTACATGGCCAACGAAAAAGAGTTTAAAATAAAATGTCTTCTTTCTAAATGTTTATATTTTTTTTTTTTTTGTTCATTTGCTCCTTCCATCCAAAGGGGTTTGATAATAAATGTTTACATAAAATTCCTATATAGGAAATTAAATTAACAAGACTAGGTAATAAGGAAGCTTATTAAAAATTGATAATTTTTACTTTCTCTTACCTCTATATATGATAATATATAGAGAGAAAGTATTGGTTTCATGTCAAAAATTCAATGTCGAGATTTTGATGGATATACACGTTTTGAGGGCTCCTGAAACTAAAAAAGTGGTCTGTCTGTGAACAAAATATCCCAAGAACGAAAAGAGCTAGGAGGTTGAAATTTTATGTTTAAGTTAGGCACCCCCATGAGACGTGACACGAAGCTTTTGAACAAAATCGACCAAAGAGTACTAGTACTTTACTGATGCACTTTTTCAGTTTTTTTCGATTTTCTCTAAATTTGCTCCAACGATTTTTTTTTTTTAATTCAAAAATCAATTATTTTTTAGATGCTCTTTAAAATGTATATTCTCATTTTGCCATTGAAATCTTCTGAAGACCACTTTACTTTTGTACTTCATAGGAAGGATAGGAGAAATGGTAACAAAATATAAATATTTTCCCATATTTATAAATTTTATATCTTGAATTCTAATATATCGGCGGATGTGCTGTGCGAAAGTCACACCAGATTTTTTTTATTTATCTAAATATCTTGCGTCACACCGGTTGGGAACCACTGACTTATTGGCTCGCTTGTGAAAAAAAACGAACCTCACTAGGTTTAATTAAAATATTTATTAATCCAAACACCTGAAAAAATTTTCTCAGGGGCTAATCAATTTTAACGCATTGTAGCTTTTGAATTTGATCATTAATAGGATTTCACTTAACAATTTAAAATGATAATAAAAAATTCAAAACCTCAAAGACCATGGATTTATCTCAAGGACATAAATATTTATTCAACATGCTCATAGCTTTATATTTAAAAAATTGATTTTCTTTTATTTATTGGATAAAGTTACATTTTTATCAAGCCTTTAAGATAATTAACTTTAATCTCACTTAATATAACGCTGAGATTTTTCGAATCACCATTATTAACAATGTATTTATTGCATATTTAATGGCTATAATATTATAAATTTTAATAAGTAAACTTTTTATATAATCTATAATCTGAAAAAAAAAGAAAATACAGTAGATATTATGATCAAACAACAGGTGAGGCAAGCAATTAATGAATATGTTGTTATCATGCGAATAAAATTGATTTTTATGTAATTATTTTTTTTTAACCCATATAATCCCGGTGGTGCGAAAACGCACCATTTCGTATATTATTATAAAATCTTATTTTTCTAAAAAAGTACTTGAAATAAATTAGTATAAGGGTATTTTATGGCTGGTAGAATTTGTAACAGGAATGAAAGTTAGAAGAAAAATGCAGCCAGAATTTTTTCTTTAAATATATATTTCAACAGCTAGCTGACGTTTCGGCTTTGGTTAAAGCCATCCTCGGAGCTATAAACAATGAAACGAAACATTTCTTTTTTTACAAATATTGTTTAACAATCATTTTTTATAAAACTTTTTTTTTTTCCTAGAATGAAAATCATACCTGCTGTTGGTCTTCATATACATATATTTTGAATTGTATCCGGTATTAAAGTTATTGGTGTTTGTTTTATATTAAAGCCAAGACTCTATTCTCCATGGAAATTCACTCATTCACTTGTCAAAGTTTAATAGAAGGTCACAGGGTTTGTCTAAAGTTGTCACTAATTTTCACTTCTGAAATTTCATCGACTTCTCGAAGAAAAGATTAAATTTCTACTTTATAATTCGCTCATATTCAAATAAAAGGTGTTTCTTATGTTTTTTAGAGAGTTACTAAATGATATCCAATAGTTAGCTATTCTGTCAATTTCTAAGTTTTAGAGATATAGGTCCATCTTTTTAAATGGTGCGAAAACGCACCACCGGGCACATGGGATATCAAAATTATCATTACTTTCCACGCCTAAACACTATGTAGCGAAGAGGAAAAAAGTGGAATTGGTCCAAATTTTCGACTTGCGGATTACAAAGAAAATACACATAATTAAAAAGCATTATTATTATTAGGCCTATATTATTATTTTTATTTATTTAGAGGGTAAAGGTATTTTGTTTTTGATTTAGGATTGGAACAACCTATCAAACCATTGACGCTCAACGGCTCCTAACGATTGAATCCGTCTTGTTTTAGGTTTCTTACTGATATAAATTGCAAAAACTAAATGGAGCACCCACTACTGGTTGATATGTATAATAAAAATATGGACGGCATTGATCGTTTCGATTAAAAACAACGCCGTTTATCGGCAACATAGGTATTCGTTCGAAGAAATGGTGGTGGGCAATTCTTTCTTTCTTTAGAGAATAGATTTTTGTATCCAAAATGCCTGGCATCTGTAGAGATCCTGCAATTTGAAGCAGTAAGAAACCTAAAGCAAGAGGGATTCAATCGTTAGGAGTGTTTAGTGTCAATGGTTTGATCGGTTGTTTCAATCCTAAATCAAAAACAAAATACCTTTACCCTCTAAATAAATCAAAATAATAATAATAGGCCTAATAATAATAATGTCTATTATTCTTTTGTATTTTCTTGGTAACCCGGAAGCCAAAAATTTGGATCAATTCCATTTCCTTCCTCTTCGCTATACACTCTTATGTAGTTAATAGGCGGGGAACTTTTGACATCCCATGTGCCCGGTGGTGCGTTTTCGCACCATGCCCTAATTCATCCTAAAAAAGGAATTGAGAAAAAAAAAATTATTTTCATGTTCTAGGACCCAATCGTGATCACATATCAAAAAATAAAAAAAATCCGTGACCAAAAAAGTTTTGGGCTTATATGGGTTAATATTAAATATTTTCGTTTCAAATCACTTTCTATTTAAAATAATTTATGATAATTTTTTTAATCAAATATTTAAAAAGATTTAAGAGACGTTCCATTTTTAAGAAGATTATCTAATGTTTTTTTTCCGCTTTTATTATTTTATTTATTTACATCTATGTATTAAATGAATTAAATGTAGATTCGTAATGTCCATTTTAGAGTTTAATTAAAATTTATTCTGTCAGGCTTAATAGCCACTTAGTTTGTTGTATATCGAGAACAGGTGGAGGTCCATTCGAAATGTTTAACGCGTAAAATAAACATCCTATATGAGCGACTATAATGTCAATTGGATTTAAGAGAATGAAAAGACTACTCTTTTTACCGAAGTATAAATAATTATAAATCTAGGAGAGAACAAGCATAGAGGAAGGAATAATTAACATCAGGATTTTACTGAATGACGGTCTAGGAAAAATCTGGTGTGACTGGTCGCACAGCACTCAACTTTCTCATACGTTAAGAGAAAGTTGTGTTCTGTGCTTCATATATTAAGTTCCCGGCATAATAATAATAATAATAATAAAGTTCCCGGCGATATATATTTAAATTCAAGATGTAAAATTTATAATTATAGAAAAAACTTTATATTTTGTTACCAAGGCAACCATTTCTCCTATCTTTCCTATGAAGTACAAGCAGTGGCGGATCCAGAGGAGTTTCTCGGGGGGGGGGGGGGGGTAATCTGGTGTGGCTGGTCGCACAGCACAACATTTTTTCTTATAATCGGTAATTTAAAGGTACATTTTGTAGTTGTTTACCAGAATATATAACAAATCAAATTTTTAAGTATTAGTTTTTAAAAAATAAAAATACAA
>JAKCPI010026332.1:0-10260 GCA_023213315.1 Euborellia annulipes | reverse complement strand
GCGTACCGAGGCAGTTGGGGGCCTGGGGCGGCACTAGAAGAGGGGGCCTTATATTGAATTTTTTTTTTGGGGGGGGCTGCTCATCTTTAAATATCCCTCTTCTCCATACATAAAAATATTTTTAAAATACCGTATATTCCTGAACCCCAAGGGTCCCGGGGTCTCTCAAAGAGAAATTTTCATTAAATTTTGTTTTTACTTGTGCCCTGAGGGCCCCAGGGCCTCTCAAAGAGAAATTTTCATTAAATTTTGATTTTTTAACTAAATTTTTCGGTTTTTATAGGGCCCCGGGGCCTCAAAAAGAGAAATCTTCATTAAATTTTGTTTTTACTTGTGCCCTGAGGGCCCCGGAGCCTCTCAAAGAGAAATTTTCATTAAATTTGATATTTTAACTAAATTTGTCGGTTTTTATTTTTGCCCTGAGGGCCCCGGGGTGTTCAAAGAGAAATTTTCATTAAATTTTGATTTTTTTAACTAAATTTTTCGGTTTTTACTTGAGCCCTGAGGGCCCCGGGGTCTCTCAAAGAGAAATTTTCATTAAAATTTGATTTTTTAACTAAATTTTTCGGTTTTTACTTGAGCCCTGAGGGCCCCGGGGCCTCTCAAAGAGAAATTTTCATTAAAATTTGATTTTTTAACTAAATTTTTCGGTTTTTACTTGAGCCCTGAGGGCCCCGGGGCCTCTCAAAGAGAAATTTTCATTAAAATTTGATTTTTTAACTAAATTTTTCGGTTTTTACTTGAGCCCTGAGGGCCCCGGGGCCTCTCAAAGAGAAATTTTCATTAAAATTTGATTTTTTAACTAAATTTTTCGGTTTTTACTTGAGCCCTGAGGGCCCCGGGGCCTCTCAAAGAGAAATTTTCATTAAAATTTGATTTTTTAACTAAATTTTTCGGGTTTTACTTGAGCCCTGAGGGCCCCGGGGCCTCTCAAAGAGAAATTTTCATTAAATTTTGATTTTTTAACTAAATTTTTCGGTTTTTACTTGAGCCCTGAGGGCCCGGGGCCTCTCAAAGAGAAATTTTCGTTAAATTTTGATTTTTTAACTAAATTTTTCGGGTTTTACTTGAGCCCTGAGGGCCCCGGGGCCTCTCAAAGAGAAATTTTGATTTTTTAACTAAATTTTTCGGGTTTTACTTGAGCCCTGAGGGCCCCGGGGCCTCTCAAAGAGAAATTTTGATTTTTTAACTAAATTTTTCGGGTTTTACTTGAGCCCTGAGGGCCCTGGGGCCTCTCAAAGAGAAATTTTCGTTAAATTTTTTTTTTTATAATTATATGGGGGCCTATGCTGGCTCGGGGCCTGGGGCGGACCGCCCCCCCGCCCCCCCCCTCGGTACGCCACTGAATTAAATCAATGATGATAGCTGAATGGGTAAAGTGGCCGACATACTTTTTTTTTCTATCCTCGCTTTAGCAAACATTGCGAGTTCAAATCCACCTCGTGCACTTTTTTTTTTCATTTTTATTATTATCAATTTCACTTTATTTTTAATGCTAATTTATATATACTCTTTCTTATAGAAATGTAAAATTTATTTTAAAAAGTTGATCGGGAAAAAAGATATATATCTTGATAGATAATGAGATAATTATACAAATATAGATCAGAGATAAAAAGATTAAATGTTTTAATTATTTTACAATCCTGGAATTTCTCACTATTTTAAGTTTTCAATTATTATAAAAAAGATAGGCATATCATTACAGTCATGGGACTTTTCTAGAAAATTGTATAAATAAAAATAATATTGAGAACATTTGGTTAAGCAAAGCCAAGGACTGCTTAACCATGGATAGGTGACCCGCCGAGTGTTGAACTGTCTGTCACATGCCGGGAAGTCTTAAAATATAAACTAAAAAAAAATATATACTTTATAACCCATCTCACGAAGAAAAAAATAAATCCCACCTCTTTAATTAATCAAAAAGTTTAATTAAAATATTTTTCCATTTTTAAAATAATTTCCTTTTTTTTTTTTTATTTGATGAATATAATAAAAAAATATATTTTTATTTCTTTAATTGTTACACAACTTTCAATTACCGACCGAACAGGAGAATAGAATAGTAGAGTATCTTGGCGCCAAAATAGATAATACTCCTCTCTGATTTTGAACTCCGGGTAGTTTAAAAAATTATTATCTTTGAAATTGTATGTAATTAATTTATTTATATAAATTATAGTAATCAACTAACTGATTTGTGCTGCACTCTTGTGGAAACTTTAAAAATCATAATTCTAAATGTCTCCACTAGGTAGCAGCACAAATCAGCATTATATCCTACTGAATCGTTCACTAGGGAGACTTGTCTAATCAATGGGTAACGTCATCCATTTTCTCAGATACAATTAAAGAAATAAAAATATATTTTTTTATTATATTCATCAAATAAAAAAAAAAAAAAGGAAATTATTTTAAAAATGGAAAAATATTTTAATTAAACTTTTTGATTAATTAAAGAGGTGGGATTTATTTTTTTCTTCGTGAGATGGGTTATAAAGTATATATTTTTTTTTAGTTTATATTTTAAGACTTCCCGGCATGTGACAGACAGTTCAACACTCGGCGGGTCACCTATCCATGGTTAAGCAGTCCTTGGCTTTGCTTAACCAAATGTTCTCAATATTATTTTTATTTATACAATTTTCTAGAAAAGCAGAGGCGTACCGAGGCAGTTGGGGGCCTGGGGCGGCTCTAGAAGAGGGGGCCTTATATTGAATTTTTTTTTGGGGGGCTCATCTTTAAATATACACACAAATATACACAAAAATATTTTTAAAATACCGTATATCACTGAAGCCCAAGGGCCCCGGGGCCTCTCAAAGGGAGATTTTCATTAAATTTTGTTCTTACTTGAGCCCTGAGGACCCCGGGGCGTCTCAAAGGGAGATTTTCATTAAATTTTGTTCTTACTTGAGTCCTGAAGGCCCCGGAGCCTCTCAAAGGGAGATTTTCATTAAATTTTGTTCTTACTTGAGCCCTGAGGGCCCCGGGGCTCTCAAAGGGAGATTTTCATTAAATTTTGTTCTTACTTGAGCCCTGAGGACCCCGGCTCTCAAAGGGAGATTTTCATTAAATTTTGTTCTTACTTGAGCCCTGAGGGCCCCGGGGCCTCTCAAAGGGAGATTTCATTAAATTTTGTTCTTACTTGAGCCCTGAGGGCCCCGGGGTCTCTCAAAGGGAGATTTTCATTAAATTTTGTTCTTACTTGAGCCCTGAGGACCCCGGG
Organism: Euborellia annulipes; assembly: GCA_023213315.1. Lineage (NCBI taxonomy): Eukaryota > Metazoa > Arthropoda > Insecta > Dermaptera > Anisolabididae > Euborellia > Euborellia annulipes. The sequence goes on along the minus strand of JAKCPI010026332.1, from coordinate 7,028 downwards.
GCGTCTCAAAGGGAGATTTTCATTAAATTTTGTTCTTACTTGAGTCCTGAAGGCCCCGGAGCCTCTCAAAGGGAGATTTTCATTAAATTTTGTTCTTACTTGAGCCCTGAGGGCCCCGGGGTCTCTCAAAGGGAGATTTTCATTAAATTTTGTTCTTACTTGAGCCCTGAGGACCCCGGGGCCTCTCAAAGGGAGATTTTCATTAAATTTTGTTCTTACTTGAGCCCTGAGGGCCCCGGGGCCTCTCAAAGGGAGATTTTCATTAAATTTTGTTCTTACTTGAGCCCTGAGGGCCCCGGGGTCTCTCAAAGGGAGATTTTCATTAAATTTTGTTCTTACTTGAGCCCTGAGGACCCCGGGGCCTCTCAAAGGGAGATTTTCATTAAATTTTGTTCTTACTTGAGCCCTGAGGGCCCCGGGGCCTCTCAAAGGGAGATTTTCATTAAATTTTGTTCTTACTTGAGCCCTGAGGGCCCCGGGGCCTCTCAAAGGGAGATTTTCATTAAATTTTGTTCTTACTTGAGCCCTGAGGGCCCCGGGGCCTCTCAAAGGGAGATTTTCATTAAATTTTGTTTTTACTTGAGCCCTGAGGGCCCCGGGGTCTCTCAAAGGGAGATTTTCATTAAATTTTGTTCTTACTTGAGCCCTGAGGGCCCCGGGGCCTCTCAAAGGGAGATTTTCATTAAATTTTGTTTTTACTTGAGCCCTGAGGGCCCCGGGGTCTCTCAAAGGGAGATTTTCATTAAATTTTGTTCTTACTTGAGCCCTGAGGGCCCCGGGGCCTCTCAAGGGAGATTTTCATTAAATTTTGTTCTTACTTGAGCCCTGAGGGCCCCGCCAAGGAATTTTCATTAAATTTTGTTTTTACTTGAGCCCTGAGGGCCCCGGGGCCTCTCAAAGGGAGATTTTCATTAAATTTTGTTCTTATTTGAGCCCTGAGGGCCCCGGGGCTTCTCAAAGGGAAATTTTCATTAAATTTTTTTTTTTTATAAATATATGGAGGCCTATGCCGGCTCGGGGCCTGGGGCGGACCGCCCCCCTCGCCCCCCCTCGGTACGCCACTGTAGAAAAGTCCCATGACTGTAATGATATGCCTATCTTTTTTATAATAATTGAAAACTTAAAATAGTGAGAAATTCCAGGATTGTAAAATAATTAAAACATTTAATCTTTTTATCTCTGATCTATATTTGTATAATTATCTCATTATCTATCAAGATATATATCTTTTTTCCCGATCAACTTTTTAAAATAAATTTTACATTTCTATAAGAAAGAGTATATATAAATTAGCATTAAAAATAAAGTGAAATTGATAATAATAAAAATGAAAAAAAAAAGTGCACGAGGTGGATTTGAACTCGCAATGTTTGCTAAAGCGAGGATAGAAAAAAAAGTATGTCGGCCACTTTACCCATTCAGCTATCATCATTGATTTAATTTAACTAGGAAAAAAATAGACCATATGAGAAACAGTAAATAAAAAACTTATTAAAAAAATTTTAATTTTGTACATATGATATATCATTTTTTTCTACATTTAATGCAGATTAATAATTAATAATCCAAATTTCAAAAGCATCCATAGTTTTCAAATTATTCAATGGGCAAACGTCACATTGTCAATGCCCTAATGTAATTAAACCAAAAACTCTATATAACATATGACACCTGTTATTAATTCTTAAATTTCCCCTGATTTCAAATAACTAAACCCCTTTTAATTATATGATCTAATTTTAGAGTTATTGACGATCAAACATAAGCCAAACTCGGGCCTACAGGCCTGACCACCCAATTCTATATTATCGATTTTTTAGCATTGCCTGATTAAAACCAAATTTTTACCCGAGATTTATAATTAAAAAATGAGATTTTTTCTAAAGTTTCATTGAGATTGGTAAAGAAATAAATAAAATATTGACTATTTTGTAAATTGAGTTTTAGAATTGGGATCTCAGATTCAAGCCTAGACACGGTTCACAGAGCGCTCTCTTTACCAATCCGGGATCCCGAATTCTAAAACTCAATTTACAAAACAGTCAATATTTTATTTATTTCTTTACCAATCTCAATGAAACTTTAGAAAAAAACTCATTTTTTAATTATAAATCTCTGGTAAAAATTTGGTTTTAATCAGAAATAAGCTTTTTCGATAATATATAGAATTGAGTGTTGATGTCATTAAGGTTGAAAATAAGCTTAACTTTGATCGCCAATAACTCCCAAATTATATCATATAATTAAAAGGGCTTTAGTTCTTTGGAATCAGGGGAAATTCAAGAATTAATAACATGTATCATATGTTAGATAGAGTTTTTGGTTTAATTACATCAAGGCATAAACCATCTGACGTTTGTCCATTGAATTATTTGAAAACTATGCATCCTATTGATATTTCGATTATAAATTATTAATCTGCATAAAACGTAAAGAAAAATGATATATCATATGTGGAATATTAAGATTTTTTTAATACTTCTTTTATTTCATGTTTCTTATATGGCTTATTTTCCCTCTAAATATTTATATCAACTTTGGCTCAGGTGGTTAATTCGTCATCAAGCAATCTATATTTTTCCCATTCTCACGTAACCAAACTTCGCGAGTTCAAATCCACCTTCTGCACTTTTTTTTTTTATTCTTAACTGCTTTTTATACCTCATTTGAGGAGAAGGGGGGCTGGCGTATTAATTTTTAAAATTTTATATTCAAAATAAAATTCCCAAAATAATAAAATTCTCGTGCAGCTCCCAACTAGGTCGGTCTCCTTTGTTTTGCGCCCCCAGCCCATCTGCGCCCGTGGCTAATTAGCAAAGTGCCTGACTCCATTTTTGTTTATTTTTCAGGAGAGCCAAAAAACATTTCATTGTCATTATTAGAGCCACTGTTAAACACTTTTCTAACTGAAAAATTTGAATTACGCTCTTACCCAGTTCAGGGCATAAGGAGAATGATATTTTTCAACAGAAAATACAAAAAAATGATTTTCGAAAAAAGTGGAGTTAGGCACTTTACTAATTAGAGCGTCGATATGTAGATACGAAAAATCTGGTGTGACATGCAGAGAACACAATTTTCGATTACCGAAGGTAAGAGAAAGTTGTGTGCTGTGCGACCATCACACCAGATTTTTTTATCCTTAGGGGTCGTTTTAGAGCAAACTTAAGGAATAGAATTTTTTCAAATAGTATGGCCTAATCTTAATATTTTGTCGTCACTCTTGGAGGATCATTGTTATCAAACTAAACATTACATATATACGGCAAGTTGGACATTTTGCATGAAATGAACTAGGTTTTTGACAAACTAATTGGCTGGATCTTTGTGTAAAAGCAAAACTTTGCTCTCCACTGGCGTTTTAGTGAGTTTATTGGCATCAGACCTACGACGAAATTTTCTTTGCTTCTGTGGAATTAAAAGATTAAGCTAATAAAGACAAAAGAAAACCTCCCTCCCGGGTCGGGATATCAGCACGATTATTAAGTCAGTCTTAGCTGATCACATGCAAGTTTTGATGACAAAATATTACTTTCTTACTAGACTTGTTATATCTTTTGTCGCGTCTATTGCCAGTATAAGAATTTGCAATATTTTCGTAAGAAGCTGAAAAAGGAAGGAAATACATAATTGGGTGCGCAACTAAGAAATAAAAAAATGATTTATTCAAAGTATCGCCCTAGGCAAACTCTACATTTTTGCTATCTCTGTGGCAATACATGAATACCGAAACGATCCTCCCTCCCCCTCCTTCGAGCGAAACCATTCACCCAACCAATTTTGCACTTGTTCGAATTTGGCCAAGTGTAGTTCTGCCAAGCCATGCGCCATTGACCATCGATAATCGAACGTGGCCAGATCTGGAGAATATAGCGGAGGCGGTAGCGAATCTCATTTCAGCATATTGATGGAATTGCGATTGGACTAAGTGATGCCTTGCTGCAATAACACTCGTTCGTGTCTTGTGCTCCTTTTTTGACCAATGCCTGGTTCAAATTTATTAGTTGTTGTTGACCCTTTGACACTTTCGCCCGGTTTCAGCAGCACATAGTACAGAATTCCTTTTTGGTCCCACCAAAGCGTTCTTTGTCATCAATGACAAAATCGCCACTTTAAGATTTTGAACAGGTAGTTTTCGGATAATGCATATTAGCCATAGGCCTCTTAATAAAACGACGTGCTTAAGCTGCATTTTTTTCAAGTTAAAACAAAAAAATCAAAATTTCCCGCAAATGCTGTTTATTTGGCCCAAAACTCAACATCTTTGTTGTTAGGCAAAATAATTTTGCGTTATGAATTGTGTTCGAGTTGCGATTGGTTATCTTTGACAGATATCTAATCTATAAAAAACCCAACTTTGACACTGTGTTGACATGTATTTCAACTACATGTGTCGTTAGCACCATACATGTGCGAAACCCGGAAACTTAGTTGCGCACTTGATATATATATAAAGAAAAACAAATTTTATATTACTTTATAAAAATATATTAAAATAAAATAAAATAAAATAATAATAATATTAGATGCTAATCTTTTCTATTTCTTTTTTTTGGTCTCTTTTAATAAATGTTTACTCAGTTTGCCGGACTTTTTCAATTCATCATATTTTTCCACAAGGTTTATTATTCTTTTTTTCAGCTGGAAATAAACAGAAACAATATTAAAAAAAAATTTTTGATAATTATTAAAAATAAATTTACATTTCTTTTGGTAGATTGGTTTTTTTCCTTGTTTCAAAAGTTCAATATTTTTGTCTCTTTCTTCTTTCTTTTTCGATTCAATCATTTTTTTTCTCTTTTCTTCTCGAATTTGATTATCCTAAAAAAATATATATCAATTAATAGAAATTGTAAAATTCTTTGTATTTATAAAAGAAGATACAGAGTTATTTAAATTGTTTTTATATAGATAATAGATAATATAAATATTTTAACTTACGATTCTTTGAATTAAAAATTGAATTTTTTCTTTTCTTTTAGGATCGGTTTCCTTTTTTAATTCTTTAGCTAATTCCTCTCTTTCTTTAAATTTTATATCTGATATAAAAGAATATGCCGATTTGAAAGCCTGAAAAAAAAAGAATTAATTTTAAATAATGGGACTAAAATATTGTTTGAATACTCATAGGCTAATATCAAAATAATTAATATAAAATTAGAAAAAAAAAACAATTGTAATATTAAATTCAATGATAAAATTCATTTCAAATTTAACTGAGAATTATTTTCTCTTAAAGATTTCGGGGGGGGGGGGGGGGGGCCTTATATACCCCTGTATTGTTTGTATTTCTGTATATGTATATAGATTTTAAAAATCTTTTTTTTTTTTGGGGGAGGCCCTCGGCTCTCCCCCTTATATACGCTCTGGATGAAAATCTTTATTAAAATTCTCTTCTAATATTGAACCACAAGAGTGCATTAAAAATTCTAAAAAAACAGTGAAATAATCACATGAGTAAACGCATATGAGGGTTTTTAATTAATGAATGAAAACGATTAAATGAAAATTAGATAATAAGGTAAATATTTTTAATCTCATTTCTTTCTCTTCATTCAAGGTTGTGACCCAGAGACATTCAGCCCTCCAATTTGGTTTTAAAATACAATCTAATATAAAAATAGAAAATATCTAATCTAATTCATTGTTATTATTTTTTCAGGTTATGAAAATATTGTTAATTTTGCATTATCAAAATTCAAAACTTGAATGAACTGACCTTTCTATGATATGATCAATATTTACCTACAGTCCTGGTGAGTCACTTAAATAATAATCTAAAGTGATTTTATGGTGGAAAAGAGAAATGTAAACAATCAAAAAGTAATATTTGATAGTTGAGCCCAAAAAAGGACTTTATGTTTTTAGAGAATTATAATTTAGAAAAGAAAGAAACCCAAAATGAGAATTAATTCAATGAGGATTAATTTTGCAAATATTTTGGTCTTAAAAAAACCAAACAAACAAAATCTTTTTATTTGACTATCTCTATTTTTCTTTCCAAATTATTTCTGTGTTTGATTTTAAAGATCTTCTTATATATATATATTTTAAATTTTAAAGATCTTCTTATATATATATTTTAAATTTTAAGGATCTTCTTATATATATATTTTCCCATCGAAGATGGACTATTTAACAGGGAAATTATTTATAGAGAAAGTTAAGTTGGTTTATTGAGTTAATGATTTAGAAAAAATATTCAGCTTAGTAAAAATATATTAAAATGAAATACCTTTTCATTAAATGTTCCACAAAGGCTGTCAAATCTGGGATCTCCGAAAATTCGATTTTTTAGCTTGATTAGCTTGAGCAGGTTGATTATTCCATCGTTTCTTTGCTGACATTTCTCTTGGTCTGTTTTTATTTTCCCGTTTGAAACTGGTTACTTCAATCTCTTTTCTTCTATTTGATTTTGTCCCATATAATGCTTCATTATAGACTTTGGCCCCAAGTTTTTCTTTAAGTTTTTGTAATTCCGCAAATGAAAGTTTTGATAATTCCTCCCTTATTGAAGACTGAAATAATAATAATGGAAAATATAAAGGTATTTGATTAGATAAATTTATTTAAGAATATTTACCTTGTCTTCTATATCTTTATCTATAAAATCCTCCTCCCCATTATTTTTCTTTTTATTGATAGAAATCACTTAATATTGTAATAAATAATAGTATTAATTCTTTTTATATATATATATATATTTACCTCGTGTATTTATCTGATATTTATAATTATCACAGATCATCTAAATTATCAGACTTGTCAACTGTATAGAATTTAAAGGTACAAGATCTAGCGCCCCAAGTGTTGCTGATGTGAACTAAAATACAAAATGTGGAGGGAATAAGTATTCAAATGTTTGAATTATATATATCAAGATATAGGCTACATATATATTTTTTAGAAAATATTTTCGGAAACTTAGGAACAAATACTTTAGATTCTCATAGAATACAATTATGGAAATTTAGGATATAAGGAGTCTAGTAACATATATATATATATATATATACACATATTTTATA
>JAKCPI010026331.1:0-31392 GCA_023213315.1 Euborellia annulipes | reverse complement strand
AATACAAATATGTCATGAATAAGTTTTAGTGAAAATAAAAATTTAAGGCAGATGATCAAAAAGCGTATGAAATGATTCCCAAAACAAGTCATACCTACGGCGTATTACAATTATGAATGAATTAAAATAATATTTAATTCAGTATGAAAAGGGTTAATATTAAATAAAATAATCTAACAATTCAAATTAACTTCGTTAGAGCAGTTGAGATAAACCCATAGCATAGTACAAAATTGTATATATGAGGATCGACATTAATTCGTATTGAGAAATTCTTAAATTTTAATATTAATTATAAATATCTAACCAATAAGGAATAAAATAAACGAATAATTAATAATTTTGAAGTAGAAATACCTTGGTAAAAATGATGAGAAGCGGGAAGACTGGGAGCGAGTCGACTGGCTGCCAACATGTCTGCCCTAGCAACTGATAACGCTTCGGTCTCCTTATTAAGAGAGACATAGGTTCACACTAGTCAAGCATCTCCCCACTACTGACCTAGCCAAGAGTCTAGTCTTGCTTTGAGAATAGGCGAAATGAGGCGCCAAAAATTGAACACCTCTGATTGGCTAATTAGCAAGGGGAAGGGAAGTAATGGAGAAAAGAGAGAGGGAAACAGAGTAGGAGAGAGAGGGGAGAAAAGGAGAGGAGATTGATATGACTTTTGCTAAAAAAGGAATGTGTTTGTTGATATAATTAGGGATGAGTGGAGATGGTCCTAATTTTTTTTATTAAAAGAGGGCTCAAATCCGATGAATGGGTATTAGCTACATACAAATTCTATCTAATTGAGGTACTGAGCTTACTAGTCTATCAAACAAATGGTTGATTTTAATATAATTTCTTCCTCTCGACAATTGTATGATAAATTTGTAATTATTCTAATAATTATACATACTATCCTTGAATTTTTTTTTTTTTTTTTTAAAAATGTAAAGCTTCTAGAATTGGCTGTGCATGTAGGTATGTATCTTGTTCATTCCAGCGATATGAAGGAATTCGTAAAGGGCATCTATAATTTAACCAATAGTTTTAATCTTTTTTTTAATAGCCCTCGGGGCTTGGCGTAGGGGTTAGCGTGCTAACCTCTTAAACCAAAAGCCTCTCGGGTTCGGACCTCAGGCAGTTCGATGATGATTTGATTTAAGGCATTGGATACCAAATGGCTTAAATAGAAATGCCCTAGACCCCCAATAGATATATTTAAACATACGGAGTATCGTTAAAAGTCTTAAATGACCTAAGTTGCCGAAAAAGACTATGTGAATGTGAGTGTGAATGAGAAAAAAGTGTGATTGTTAAAAAAATAAAATAAAATTTTTAATAAAGATTGGGAAAGTCTGGTGTAGATATTGAAATAATAACGCTTGTTCTGGAGGTATATTCAGGCCAAAATTTAATTCCAGTCGACGTTTCGAAGTCTGAACTCCTCCCTTCTTCAGGAAGTTCTTAGTCCTGAAGAAGGGAGGAGTTCAGTATAAAGAGAATATTTTTCCTTGTTTCTCAATAAATTTATTTTCCCTTTAGTGTAAAAAAAAAAAGTACGGAAAGATTTAGAAAATAAAAAAATTATAATTTACTATATATGTATAATTACTTCTACAATGTGATTTACCTTAACTGTTCGCCGGAGCGCCCTGAGAGTAGGCATCTATTTGTCTTAAAGTGCAATGCGTGACAGCGGAGAGAGAGGCGGCATCAAGCTGATATCGACGTGGGGAAGTCGCTAGAAGAGAATTTGAAACGGCGTGTTAAAATCTAATCTACAAAAGATTAATAAAATGAATTAGTAAAAAAAAAGTGCAATGATAGTTTTTTTTTAAATACTTAGGACTACTTTTTTAAAGGAAACGCAGGTATTTTATTTTTTTATTTCAACTTTTTCAGTTTGATTTAATTCTTTTTTTTTAGTATTTTCGGGCATCTTAGGCATTTTAAACGATAGACAATTATTTAGAAACGGTATATTAGGGGGTCCAAGCATAATTATTTATACCATTTGCTATCCAAATGATTTAAATAAATTCTGCCTGGGGTCCGAACTCGCGCCCGTGGCTTTCAGACTATCATTATTGAAATTTGTCAACTATTTAGCCCTCTCTCTACAAATTTCATTCCTCCCTTCTTCATAAATTTTAGGCCCTGCTTATGTCAAAATCCTGGGACGTTACTGATTAGAATTATAAATTTACATTTGTGCCGAAGTCAAATTTAATTGTGAAATTCCAATGTCTTAAAATTCGATATTGAGATGTGTTATTGTTACATGTTTACTAAAACATCCATATCAGGGGGCGTATATTGAAATTTTTCGGGGGGGGGGGGCCTGAACTCAAAAATTTTTCTGCGAAATTTTTTTTTTTGCGGAACCAAAGCTGCGTAAAATTTTGTTTTTGCGGAACCAAAATTTTCCGCCCTGCCGGAAATTTTTTTCCCATCGGTAGAAAATCATTTTACCTTTTTTTTAAATAATTCATAATATTGTGTGTTGAGTTGAAGTTGAATTGTCCTTTGAGAAATAAATACATTCGAGTTGTATATATAAAATATTTATAGTTACAATTATTATTCAGATATGACACGTTATAATATTCCAAGTCAAAATTGACTTTATAATATTTCCAAGTTTCAAATTAAGTGAAATGAATAAAATTTGTAACTAGAAATAGCTTACAGGGAAAATATAATATATAAATTAGATTTCATCAGATTTTTAATTACCTGGTACCTGTACCTGGAATAAATTTATTTAGTGAAAAATAGGGATATTTTTGAAAAAAAAAAAAAAAAAAAAAAAAAAAATGGTATTTCAAAACATAATTTTTGAATTGTGTGCCATTGTATTGACTGTAATAATTAGTAAAAATAGTAAAAATTTTTAGTTTTTTTGTTGTAGGCTAATTCTATTTTTATATAAGGTATATATATATATATATAATAGCGGAGTGTCCGTCTGTCACTCTGTTTGACCAACTTCCCGTTCAGTGGCGTCATTTCAACTTTTTCTTGGGGGGGGGGGGCAAACATTTTTTTTTCTTCAAATTTACTTACAAATGGGTACTCAAATTTAATTAATTGTTTAATTTTGTACAGTTTGTATACTCGTAGATGTATTTTGGAGTATTTTATTTAGAATAATATAAAATTTTATAAAAATCAGGCCCTTGGAGGGTGGGCGATTGCCCCCCTGCCCCCCCCAAATGACGCCACTGTTCCCGTTGGGATTTTGAAACGAAATTTTGCAGTCTTATAGAGGACTTTAGGAGAGTCCAGGAAAAATTATTCGGTTCCTGAAATTCTTAAAACTTATTGAGTTATTAATTTCTAAATTTACGATTTCTCCCATAGGAAATGAATAGAGAAATATTTATGTATTCTATGAATGTAAACAAGTCCTCAAGCAGGCACTGGATTGGAATACTAATAATAATTTTCTTTTCATCCACGGGCCTTAGTGTAGTGGTTAGCATGCTGGCCATTTAGACCAAGGGTCGCGGGTTCGCTCCCGTCCTATTCGACAAAAATTTAATTAAATTGTATTGGCTTCTTCTTCTTCTTTCTTCGCCTTAAATCCCGCGGGGCGGGTCGGTGGTTCATGGGTTTTTGCGACCGGGAAGGAAAAGAGCAGGCCGGCCCGTCGCACGGTCTGACGCCTGCTAGAAATATAGAAGGGAAGAGACTGACATGGAAAGAAAAGTACTGCCAGTTCCAGTTAGGGTAGCTCGTGGTCGCCATCCACGTACCCACAAGATGTGGGCCCCTGATCTTGTATTGGCTTCCAATAAATTTAAATCAATAGGGACGGGGTCTAAATGAACATGGATGCCGAAAAAGTTCTCATGGACCTTTAATATAAATAAATTTTATTTTCCGCCGCAGGCGGAGCCCGAGCCAACTGAGGGGGGCTCCAGGGGGGAAAACCTCTCGGCGGACGACTTCTCATAATTAAGAAAAGGCGAAGAACCGTCGCAGGAGCGCCTGGGCAAGCTGGCGGGGGGTTCAGGGGCCGTCGCGGCTAGAATATATTTTTTTAACGACGATATTTTTGATAAATTGTATTTATACATTGAACTGGCCTACTGGCTAAAAGCACTGGCCGAAAAATATAAAAAAAAACTATTTAGTTACCATGGAAACATGTCCATGATTAAATATTAATATTTACAAAAATAAAAAAAAATTAAAAATTAAAAAAATCACAAAGATGTCTCATACGATCTAGATGTCTTAAAATATTCCATAAGTTTCATCAATCAAATAAAAATTCTTGTCCGAAAAATCGAAAGGTAAAATATATTTTATAAATTATCTCTAAATCTTATTTTTCTTTTAATTAGTTTGTCTTTTTCCGGATCGAAGGCCAATTAGATTAGATTAAATTGATTTGTAGCCATTACAATTTAAATAAATTTTGTCACCTGGGACGGGATGCAATCCTGAGACCCTTGGTACATTACAAATGGCCAGCACGCTAACCACTACACCGAGGCCCGAGGACATCTCTCACTCCTTGTTTCACATAAATTTAAAAAATATAATTTAACCTTGGAATTTGACTTTGCATAAATATCTTTGATATATAAAAATTAATAATGTGTTGACATTTAAAGAAAATTATGTAATGTAAAAGTCTTCTTTTCATAATTTCTTGGCCATATTAAAATAATTTACTAAATACTACAACGAAAGATTCCACAGCTCAAAACGCGATAAAACGAGTTTTGATAATTTTAAACAGCAAGAAATTTACAATTATGTCAAACCCTCTGTAATTTTTTTTTGTTTATTACGAAATCCTCCTTTTAACTATTTATTATATTTTGGCATTTCTGATATTCACTAATCAAATATTTTAAAAAAATTTTATTTTTACGAACGGAGAGCATTAGCCAATAGTAGCCTACCTTTAAATTTCTTTAATTAATACTTTTTTTTTCATATTGATATAAAATATTATTATTTTTTTAGTAATATGGAATAAATATAACTTGAAAATAAATTCTTTTGAAAATGGCTTCATTAAATTTAGAAACTTCTACAACGCAAACAGGTAATAATTATTGGAATTATTTTTCTATAATAGTTGATGATTGAAAATCTTATCTAAACTTTTGGTTGTGAACAAAAATAAAAAAAAAATGATGAAATGATTTTTTACGAACTTCCAAAAGAACTTTTTTTTGATACCAATGATATTTTTGATTGTTACGACCAAGCATTTTAAACATTCTGCAACTAAAAATTAACATATGGAACGTTTTTATAAACTACAATAAGAAAAAAGCGAATATGCAGTATTTACTGCATTTGAGTGAATTAAAAAAAAAAATGAGTTTTCCAATATTTAAATACATACATTTATAAATTTTCAGTTATTATTTTTAAAAAAATTTCCTATCTCTAATCAATTTATCAAAATTTTGCTTATATATTAAGAAAGCATTATAAAAAGTAATTAAGAATTTTTTGGTTAGATAACCAGTAAGTATATTTTTATATAATTTGTCGATTTTGTAATCAAACACGGATTTTGGATATATTAATGAACTTGCCGACCATTCTGAAAATCCATTTAACTCCGAGGGCAGTATATAAAATTATATATCTCCATATTAGATTTAGACCCACTTAAGACTTTTTTTTGGGGATGAAAAATTGAAATATAATAACTTTTTTTGAGATTAATGACTGTAGATATACATTTAGAAGAGAAGGATGAGAAAATAGCAGCCAGGTGAAATACAATCGTTATATTCTGTTGCCGACGTTTGGAGAGCAAGTCACACCCATCTTCAGGGCGACTTGCTCTCGAAACGTCGGCGAAAGAATATAACGTTTTTATTTCACCTGGCTGCTGTTTTCCCAGGAGGCCTTCTTTTCTAATTATGATGAGTTATTATAATATTATTGTGTTTACTATAACTGTAGAGTCTTGCTAATTCGCCCTATGCAGGGTTCTGAAAATGCCGATACATAAAATTTATACATGATACTATATCTATCTTTTGAAAAAATCTGTAATGACACTTTGTTTACTTAAATTACCCCATTTTTTTTGCTGGCCCTTTTCAACACGCCGGAGTATTGAAGACGGGATTAGTAAGACTCTACTATATAATTATTTTACATGTAAACATAGATCATATCCAGAGATATTCCATTTCCGCGATTGCTAGAGGCCTTCTGCTTCAACTGAGTCGCGGTAATGAAATGCTCTGAATGCGGGAATCCCATCTAAACAATCAAATCGCATTCATTTAACTTAAATTAATTTATTTAATTTTAATCTGAACTATTTATTTAAATTAATATACATTTTATTTTAGCTGTGAATGATGTCACTGAAAAAAAGAATCTTCCAACGAAAAGTCTAATTAAAAAAGCACCGCTTAAACCAAAAAAGTATGTGCAATATGATAAATGGTACAAATGTAAAACATATAGTCTAATTATTTTTAAAAAATTTAGCCTATTTTTGGTTTAAAAATTAAAATATTTCCAATACTTTTTGTTTTAAGTTTAAAATAAGTTCCCGTGCCGCACCCTGTATAAGACATGTATGGTAATTTTAAGTAATTTTAAGTGACCTCGAGCATAAAAATAATACGAACTACTGAAGGGTTTGAAATGCATTGTTTTTATATCAGCTATCGGGATTTTCTCTGACGACCGAGAAATTTTTACAAATTATACGAATAATCGGGCTACGAAATATCAGGATTCCACTCTGTATATATTCTGATTCGGGCAGAGTTATATCTCACGAAACTACCAATGTTCTCATAGTTGACCGAATCAGAATATAAATTCTATATGCAAATAATTAATTATAAACAACTATTTGTAGGCTCATTGTTCAAATGGCTAACTCGAAGCGAGTTATATGCAATTATGTTGATAGTTCTTAATAAAGACGCCCAAATGTTTCTGGATGATTGAATGAACATTAGAAAACATGTTCCATATATAATATTGAACAGCTTGGAATTTTAATCAACTTTCATAGAATACCATTGAATATTTAATAAAAAATAGTAAATCCTTAGAATCAATTTTGTGAAAATTTATTTTTACTTATCTTCTCCCAAGGTGTCGTATGAGAAATGTCACCCTTATTTATTTGATAACGGAAATTTTTAATATAGATGTGCAAGTATTATAAGTAAATTGAAACAAATTGCTTGAAAAGAGTTAATAAAATAAACAATATAATAATAAAATAAAAGTTGATCTATCTTTCCTGATTGGAGCTGAGGTATCTCTCCTTTTATTAGGGTGAGATGCTCCATCGCTAGTCAGACATATATAGCCTACGGACAAATAAATATAAAAGTCCTAGTAAAGTATTTGATTTAATAAATCAACGAACCGATGGAAATAGGCAAATGTCATGTAAATATGTGAATCCTATTCTTACATCAGCTAATAAAAAGGTGTTTGCAGGGCCGCAGACAGACTCAACGGGCCCCGGAGCTACATAATAATGCGGCCCCCCCCTCCCAAACACTAAAAGTTTTATTTTAGTTTGTAAAAGGGTATTCATGCCAACAATTTTTTTTACAGTTTTTGACACAATTTTTGAAAAAGTTATACATAGCTTATAATATTTATTTAAATAAAAATAGCAATTTAAAAATTTCTTAAGAAAAGTAGATTTTATAGCTGGACAAAAGTTGTTAATGAGAAACAGGATGAAGAAAGAAGAACAGCTCGTATTTATTTCATTTATTTAAGGCTCATTAGGCTAACATTTCGGTCTCGGTCAAGACCATCTCCAGAGCTTATGGGCTGTCAATATGAGACAAATTTTACAAAACTCAATTATAAAATTCATCACCAATAAGTTATAATTAAAGTATATAAATAAGTATAAATGAATATACACTGACTGGTTTAAACAATTGAGTCTATAATGTCTCATATTGACAGCCCATTAGCTCTGAAGATGGTCTCGACCGAGACCGAAACATTAGCCTAATGGGTTTTAAATAAATGAAATAAATACTAGCTGTTCTTCTTTCTTCATTCTGTTTCCTCATTAACAATTTAAAAATTTGTTAAAATTTCCTAAACAGGTTAAGATTTGAGTTTAAAGAGCACGGGCCCCTCAGAAAATAATTTTTTTATTATAATTCTAAGATTTGTGCTTAAAGGGCTCGGGCCAGCTTAGGAAAAAAATGATTTTTTTAATTGAAATTTTAACCATGCAAATTATTTTTTATTAGAATTTTAAAGTTATAGCCCCCCTGCTCCCCTCTGTCTGCGCCCTTGGGTTTTTTTTTGGAGTCCTTATAAGTCCACTAATGTTTTTTCATTTAACTCCACCAATGTTCTATTTTGGAATAAACGAAATAGATAATGCCACAAGAGGTGCGGAAATGTTAAAAATTACACCTGATGGGGCATTACATTAATTTTTATAATAATATAGAATACGATAAATCAAATTAATTTAATTTTTTTTTTAGGATTCCATTGAAATCACAGAAACCGAAAGGTGAAAGTGCTAAAACTAAAATAAATACAAATTATAAAAGAATTCAGCCGATTGATCGAGTTTTTTCAAATTTAAAAAAATTTGTTAATGTCACTCAGACTACGGATAAAGAAGAAATTTTAAAGACGATCATTCATAGATTTAACCAGAAAATACAAGATAAACGATTGAACGAATTGAAATTAAAGGATAGATTACAAAAATCGAATCCCAATTTAAAAAAATCAAAATCGTCTATAGGATCGATTAATTCGAGAAAAATATCATCGTTAATGGTGCCTGATTTATCTGAATATCTTTTATTGAAACGTAGGCGAGTTCTGGAAGGATGTTCGCCACCGAAAAGGGAAGATAGTATGAAAAGTTCGATGGAAAATGTTGTTAAATATCTTTGGGAGAATTCTAATCAAAAGGATTCATTTCGTGATAAATTATTTGAAGATTTGAGTATGTCATTTTCAGATAAATCATTTCGGAAACCAGAATCACTTAAAAAAATTGAGGAGAAAGAACAGAAAAAATCTTCGATCATTTCATTGCCGGTGAGAATAAAAATGAATCCAACGATTCAGGATATAAGAACAAGAATGGAATCACCATCAAGGGTTCAGAAATTGAATGCAGATGAAAGGGCTTTATTGGAAAGGAAATTAATTGAATCCTCGCAAAGATTAAAAGAATGTTTGAAATATAAGAAAATGAACCGACGCTATCCGGTGAGAGAAATATTTAAATATTATCAATCTTTATATCAAATTATCAAAAATCTTTTAGGAGATAATTGCGAAGATACGTTAAAAGACCTAGCGCACGAAACATTAGAAATGAATCTACTCCAGGCGATAATACAATTGCGAGAGAAATACCACGTGACTGGTGTTACATTAGATGATATTTTATCAAAGGTTAATTTTTTACAAAAAAATCGGACAAAAAAGGAATGTTTAGAAGCGTATAAAGAGGAGATGGCAAAAAAGAAGGGATCCTCGAAGAAGAAAAGCGATGAAGAGAAGTCGAAAAAAGATGGGAAAAAGCCGGAGTCTAGAGGAAATGGAAATGAAGTTAAACACAAAAGTGAATCTAAAATAGATGATGTTGATTTGGACCCAAATGGACCAACAAATGATGCAAGTGAGTCGAATATATCACCCCAATCAAAATCCCTCCCTAATTTAAGGGTTTTGACTTTGAACGAGATCATAGATCATTTGCAATTACGAATTCATGCAATGTCACCAGAAAATGAAGACAGCAAGAAAATCGATAAGAATCCATCCTTTGAGGTCCGTACGGCTAAATTGACTGAACAAAATTTAAGTGCAACGAGTAAAAAAAGAATTGAGCCAAGTATACGGGTGAAGTATTTTTTACAATCGCTTGAACCACCGGAGGATATGGAAAGGGCAAAACGGGAATTTTATTTCGGTGATAATATATCGGCAGTTAATGCCTCAAGAGGAGAAAATTTGGTATGTATTGTTGGTGAGAATTAAAAATAATTTAGAAATCTTTTTTTTTTTTTTTTTTTTTTTTTTGAAAAATAAAAATGTATATGTATTGAAATTAATATAAAATTTAAATATATGTATATTTATATGTACACAATCTATTCTAGTGTCGTAATTTAAAACCTCAATTAAAGAATGTGTGGTCAATCATATCGATCAACATGGGCGTAGCCAGAGAAAGGGGGCAAACATTTGTTAGGACGAGAGGGAGGGATATTCAATTACTAAGGACATAAATGATTAATTATTTATTTAAATAGAAAAAATTAAATTAATGTAGTAAATCTAAAAAAAATTTCACAATGGAAAAAATAACTATTTGTTTTTAATAGACAAAGAACTTTTAGGACAAGACAGATTTAATTTTTTGACACAAAATTAGGTTGAATTGAAAAAAAGTGTAGGCTTTTTGTAGAATTTTAATTTTCGTATTATAGGCTACGTTAACATTTCAGCATGGAAATCATACATAGACAAAAAAAAACTTTTCGCTACAATATATTAAAAAAAATCTGGTGTGCTTGTCACACCAGATTTTTTTGAGTCAGCATTTATTTAGTGTCCTTCGATATATTAGAATTCAAGTTGTAAAATTTATTAGCATGGAAAAATATATATGTGTATCCCTGTGTGTCCCTCAAGGTTCACTATGCAGACCTGCTCCCTCGATCTTTTTTAATCATTTTTACTAGGGTAGATTCTGTGATCTGCATTTTCGTACAAAACACGATTTAAAATTTTTAACAAAAAAGTAGCCAACTACTTTATTTCAAAGTTAAAAATAAATCAAGTTCCTCAGATAACGTTTTCTTTTAAAAGTAAATAAATACAACAGCTGCAGAAATAGTGAGCGAAAAAATTATTAATTACTAACTAAAATTAACCACAATTAATGGGAGAAATTTATTATGAAAACTACTCCTGACCCTAGGAGTAGCAGGCAAGATTTATATTATTTATCTCCACCAAAATCTTTTTAAAATCTAATAATAATATAATTTTTATGAAGAGAATTTCAAAAATGGATCTTTTTGTGGTAAATTTTTATTTAATGAAAACAAAAGAATTGGATTCTTCAGAATATTTTATTTTTATGACAATTTTTTGTCCACTTCTATCCTGGCTCTCCTCTAAATGGAATATTTTTCTCTTTGATTTTTGTTTTTTTCTTTTAAATTTTTGTAAACTCTAATAATTTTTCCCCCTATGATTATTCATCGCCCCCTATTGATATTAATTTATAGTGGAGTATCTCGAGGTTACTTGACTTATTTTAGCTGTTGAAGGTTTATTAAAAATAATACATTTTTGTACGAAACTTTATTTTGGCCGACCAAATTGTATACTTATATGGTTTAGGTCTGAATGATCATTCTTTAGGCCTGAATAAAATTATCTACAAAAAATGTATTCTTCTTCTTCACTCCTCGCCTTGTCCCTCGATGCGGGGTCGGCGGACCTCACTCTTTCCCTCCAACTTTATCATAGGTTTTTACGACCGGAAGAAATAGGACAGGCCGGCCCGTCCCACGGTCTAACGCCTGTTGAAAAGAGGAAGGAAGAGACAGACATTTAAAAAGACTGTCTGTCCCAGCTCGGGCAGCTCGTGGTCGCTATCCACGTACCCACAAGATGTCGGCCCCTGAGCAAATCTACAAAAATCTATTATTTTTAACAAATTTTTCCTGGCACCTTCAACTACCAAAATACGACAAGTAACCTCGAGTTACTCCACTGTAAATATTAATTATTGTAAGATTTAAACTTTCGAACGTTGGTTCTCGTTTAAACATTTTGTAAATTAAAATTAAATATACAAATTAAACACTAGGTTATTTGTTTCAAAGGTTTTATTAAATAAAAATTAACACTTAATACGTATTTTGACAATTCATTGTCATCATCAGAAGTTAGAATATAATCACTTCTGAAGATGTTTAATTTGTATATTTAATTTTAATTTAATTAATTCTTTTTGCAATCTTTCATATAAAATACTAAATTGTGGTAGCTTATATGAATAATAATTTTTATTAATACCTGAACAACTTGTAAACCTTTCACTTTAATCACTAACTCATTATGTTATTAAATTCTCGTTTCTGTAAATTATTTTTTTAGGCATTTTCCAATACAGAGTTGGTCCCTTCTTTATTGGCAAATAATAAACCATTCAACATAAATGGTAAGTAAATTTGTATAGTTCAATTTCTTACTGTATTGAAAAATAGAAGGTTTAACTTCTCATTCCAGATGAGGATGGTGTATTAAAAGAAGATCTTTACTCTGCCTTTATAATTAATAAATATTTAAATCTCTTCAGTGAAATGCCAAGCAATTCAAATGTATATTATTTTATATATCCACTTGAAGAGGTACGTGAAAATAGCCCTCCAGAAAATTTGTTAGTACATCGATCAGAGGGTCAATATCAATTAGAGAGAGTTTCCCAAATTTCAGTAAAATATAAAAAATCAAATTTACTTAATAATATGACAAAATTTTTAAAAAAGCGTATGTTTGGATCAAAAAAAAGATTAAAAGGTTCGACATCATTTGAACAGAGTAAAAAAAAATTCATAAACGATCAACTTGTATTATTTGAAGATCTGAGATCACTCAGTGAGAAATCAATTAAAAGTATAGAAGCACAATCGTTCTTTGATCTAATTAATCTGAAAAGATTTTTACATAAGAATTTACAGTCACTCTCTTTAACTTCAATACATTTGAATAAAACTTATAAATTCACAGAAGAAGCTCAAAATAATGTTTATGTAATAAGAAAATCAAAATCATATACAATTCCACAAAATCAATCAAAATGTAAAAATTTACCAAATATTGATAATTTATTTCAATCTACAAAAAGAAGTAAAAAAATAATAAAATCAAAAAGAAGTAGGGATTTTAAAAAATGGATGTTGAGAAGAAAAAATTTCAGTAGTCTAACTTTAGTAAATGCTTCGTGTCAAACTTTAATTTATAATTTAATTCATAATGATAAAGCAACTCAATATGAAAAAAAGCCAAAAGAAAATAAAAAGCAATTGGAATTATTGCATATTGTATCAAAGAATGATTCAAAGAAGAAAAAAAATTATCGAATGTTAAATCCGAATGATTCGGCTTTAGCTCGGTTTGTGAAAATTCATGGATTACCAAAACCCCAAAAAATGAATTGGATTCGACGACAGTGGAGACGAGAACATAATCATCTAACAAATAAAAGATGCCATCCTGAAAATGAAGCAACAATTGATCTTTCATTTCCTGTAACAAGAATGAAAGAACAAATTCTTGTAGATAAATTATTTCGTTTAGGTTTAACGCCAAAGAAATTAACAGCCGCTGGCTTATTTATCGATGATGTATTTGATATGGCGAGAGAATTTTACATAATCGCTAAGAATGGTATTTTTTGTGATGATCTTTTATTAACATATGGATTGGAATGTAAAGAATTTGAATCCGTTGGTATTGATTGGCATGAATTGAAATATGGTATTTACATTGAACATTTAACCGCTTTTGGATTTACTCAGGATCGATTAAATCAAGCGGGAATTACCGATGAAGATTTAAGAGAATTTGGAATCCATTTGTTAAAAGATAATATAAATGAAATGGAAGAAGAAGAAAGTGGGGGAGAAAATAAAAATAACTCTTTTGACTCGATGGAAGGTAAGATTCAACAAGTAACTTTTTTACTTTTTAAATTTATATTTGTTTTGTGTCCCATTCTGTCAGACATTGCCTATATTGATAACCTTAAAAAGCTAAGGGTTGTGTTTTAAATTGATTGAATATCAAACGGTATAAATGAACGGTGTATATTATTATGTAAATATATAAATCAACACTACTTTTTTCTCTCTATATATTAACATGTATATAGAGATAAGAGAAAGTTAGAAATAATTTCTTGAAATGGATACCTGATAATATTAAAGCTTGGACGGGAGCCTTCCCAGCAACAACAGCTAGGTATAATTAAAAAAAAACTTTGTATTTTGTTGCCGACGTTCCGAGAGCTACATCTTCAGGGCTCGCACTTGAGTGCTTTGTTGCAGACGTTTCGAGAGCTAGTCGCACTCAAGTGCGTGCCCTGAAGATGAGTGCGATTAGCTTTCGAAACGTCGGCAACAAAACATAAAGTTAATTTAATTCTAAGAACCGTTGGCCAAAAATAAATGCTTTTGCGTATTATTCGTTTATTTGTAGATATTTCGATTCCAGTGATATTGAATCATCCTCAGTACAATCATCAGAGAGAAATCGTTAATTTTACCCATTTTATAATCATATCAAAATTGCATTCATGGAATGCTCAGCTATTTTGCCATATTGGATGGGAGGGTGTGACGATTTGCTGTTGATTGTATTGGGGATGATTCCATGGGGTCGAACTATCTACAAATAAACATATAATACGCAGAAGTATTTATTTTTGGCCGACGGTCCTTAGAATTAAATTGATTTTCCTTACGGCCATTTACAAACAAAATATAAAGTTTTTTTTATTATACTTAGCTGCTATTTCTGGGAAGTCTCGTGGCACCCCTTAGCCAACCCTTGGGTGCCGGAGCACATCGATTGGGTACCACTGCCCTAGACCAGTGGTTTCCAAACTTTATGTTACAACTCCCTTAAAAATATTTAATCATATGACGCCTCCGCTCTCCCATTTTGTAAAATAATTCAAAAACAAAAATTTTGAAATATAAATTTATATTAAAGCGGAGTCAAAAAAAAAAATTTCTAGTCAAATGCAGGCAAAATTATTGTGACGTTTCGGCCTTCTTAAGAGCCGGAGGCGAGAATAAAAGAAAATTTTAATTTCAAAATTAAAATTGTCATTTATTCTCGCCTCCGGTCCTGTAGATGGCCTAGACTAGGGGCCTAAACGTCACAATACAAGAAATAATTTTGGATGAGTTAAAAAAATTGCTCGCTATGGCTAATATTCGCGCCTCCACTTGGACTAGTCCGCGCCTCTCTAGGAAGGCGCGCCTCACAGTTTGGAAAACACTGCCCTAGACTGTTCAATTAAGAGAGTTAATTGAATTAGTCAAATTAGAAAATTTCAATTTTAGAAATCCCGTATAAAAAAATTTTGTAAAGTTTTCACTTAAGTTTAGGAAATTTTTTTAATAATAGCATATAAGTGCATTAATTAATTTTTATATCTCGTTAAAACATTTTAGATTATTATTTGTGGGTTTGATTTTTCACAAAATCGGTTTATCCAATAATAAAAAGAAAAAGTTTGATTTTTAACATATGTGAAAGATTTATTTATTACCCTTTAAAGAGGTGGGGGAAGGGGGACTTTCTTATGTTTTTTTAACCGGGGAGAAAACAACTTTCAAATGAATAGAGGGGAGAATATTTCAACCAACCCTATACGGGATCTAACGTAAAAAAAGAACAATAAAACATTTTCGAAAATTATCAAATCAAAAAGAATAAAATACAAAATTTTTCTAATTTATGTTATGAAAATTACGTATAGCCAATTATACTTTTTTTTTTTAAGGTCTTTTTCGGCATCTAAGGCCATTTAGATCCCATCCCTATTTATTTCAAATGATTTGTAGTCAAATCAAATGAAATAAATTTTCTCGCTTGAGACGGAAAGCGAACCCGGGACTCCGGTGCGAGAAGCTAATGTCTTCTCACTGAGCCACAGCTCCCGGGCAGCCAATTATACTTAAAACAAAATATTAGTAAATTTTTTTTTCTTTTTAGTCATTAATTAATTTCTCTTGCCTATATATGAATAAATAGAGAGAAAGTATTGGATTCATGTCAAAAATTCGATGCCGAGAGGTCCCCTGAATCCAATAAAGTGGTTTTCGCAACATGGTCTGTCTGTGTGTCTGTGTTCAATTGAAAGCATGAAGGAATTGAGCTGAGAGGCTGAAATTTTATATCTAAGTTAGACACCCTCCTGGAGTGTGAAAATAAGCTTTTAATCAAAATCGGACAAAGAGTACTAGTACTTTACTGATGTACTTTTTCAGTTTTTTCGATTTTTTTCAAAATTCAAAATGATTTTGATTAAAATTCAAAAATCAATTATTTTTTTAGATGTTTTTCCCGTCCCAAGCGAAAAAATATATTTCAAATTAATGACTTTAGATGCCAAAAAGACGTTAAAACAAATAAAAAGAAAAAAATTTAGTTATACAAATCAAGGGCGAATACAAGGGGGGTAAAGGGAGTAATTACCACCCCCCCTAGACTTTAGAAAAATATATTTTTTGGAAAAAAAAATTGTATTTTTAATATAACATTTTAAAAACTAATACTTAAAAATTTGATTTGTATATATATTCTGGTAAACAACTACAGAATGCACCTTTAAATTACCGATAATAAGAAAAAATTGTGTACTGTGTGACCAGTCACACCAGATTACTCCCCCCCCCCCCAGAAACTTTTCTCTAATAAATCTTTGATTAAAAAATAAACTGCAAAAATTTAGTAAAATTATCAATTAAGAAGATGATTATAGTAATTATTTTTCAAATTTGGTTTTCTCTAGGAGTTATTAAAGCATATGTGAAAGGGTCAAGTCCCTTGTCTAGGAGCAGGATCGACAGGCTAACTAGTTTTAATTTAATGAATGAAAAGAGAGAGGTTGTCAACTCCCTTTTTTTAGTGAGCAGAAATTGGTCGGATGCAGAAGCCAAACAACAGCAATACATCCAAATCGATGAGACCAATGTTACATTACGAATTCTACATCGAACTTTTGGGGATGTAATTCCCAAACCGCCGGCGGAACTCAGCCCTTTTTGTGAAGGGGCAACTTGTCCGCTATCAAATTGTATTCCAATAATAAATTTTAATAAAAGTCATAAATAATGAGAATTTTTTATTAAATAAGGACTCGTTCATGCTTTAATAAATAAGAGCAATGAATAACATTAAATTACCCTACGTAGAAATGGCAAAATTTAAAATTTTGCATTGCTCCTTACCATTTAAGCATGAGCCAAGGATGAACCGTTTAAATTTGTGTTATTTTAATATACAAGAAACAAATTTTTCAATATTTACTAGTATTAAATCATTTTTTATTATCTTAAATAACATTTCTGAAGTTCTGCTTGTTCCAGTCAGTACAAACTTAATTATAAATTAAAAACTTCTCAACAATTTTAAAAGTAGTCGAAGAGTTAAAGTAAACCATTAAATTTGATGTGAACATTATATACTCTAATGCCGGATGGGAGTAACGTGTAATGTAATGTAACGTGAAATGTAACGCGAATAGTCTGGACGGCACACGTACTTATCACGAATCATGTAACTCGAACCTTGTTCAAAACTGTTTCCACTTAGTTGCTACAAATATGCCGAATAAGAGGGTCGTGATAGCTGCTTTTATTATTATTTTTTTAACTCTTCCCAATGAATGAGCAATATCATTCCAAGCATAGTTTTTCAAACTTTTTTTTAAAAGTACACTGGGATTTTTGGAATCCAAATAACAGGTTTTTCTTGATATAAACTGATAAGCTCAAGTGATTGTTAGACGCTCCACATCATAAGCGTCCACACGTCACAACCGTCACGAATGCCACCCAAACGAGCAAGCCTTTGTGTTCGCGCTAAAAACTGAGAGCCGATGGATCAATGCGAACGCCGATGCGAACGTTACATATAATGCTCATAGTGTCGTCCACATGCAGAATTTGCGTTACATTTCACGTTACATTACATTACGGGTTACGCCCGTCTGGATCCGGCCTAAGATCCACCACCCACTATAGATCTACGATATTTTGCGGAATTGGACTTCACTCCCACTCACTACTACATTTGGTATCCAAATGGCTTAAATAGAACCCTCGACCCTTGGTATACAAGACGTGCGCTACCAACTACAGTAAGCCCGAGTGCATGTAATTGGTATGTTTAATAGATAAGAGTGACGATTGAGTATTAATAAAGTATATCGGCAGGGCCGTTCCGTGCGGGAGTTCAGAAGGTGCACTTGGACGGGGCGGCAAAAAAGGATATTTAAAAAATGTTAATATGCGTCCAATCAAGTAATTATCACTTGCCCAATTTATAAAAACATTTTGGCCTACATTACATTTTGAATCATTTTCCTATGTTTTAACGAACAAACTTGTTAATGAGTGCATTTTGTTTTGACAAAATAATGATTGAGGGTAAGGAAAAAAAAGGGGGGGGACACCTAAAGGACTAGGAACGGCCCAGTATATCGGACAGCATTGTATTTTCATTTTGGTTACTACTGACCACAGCCACTACTTCTTTTTGCTATAAAATAAAATAATCAATCAATAATTTAAATGAATATTTGTAAAATTCAAATGTTGTTGACTTTTTTGACCTTATAATTATTGACGGGTCCTGTTTGCACCTTCTGGTTGGGCTTACAGCCAAAATGGGGACCGTAAAAGGGGAGAGAGAGAGAGAGACAAGGTTTATAGGCGGAAGGAGGTCACGCCGTCCGGGTCAATCTCAGCCCTTCTCTCTCTTTCTCTCTTTGCAAAAGAGAACATCAGAAAGAGAAAGAGAGAAAATACGAGAGAACTACTAAGGCAGAGAAACAAGAACAAAAAAGAAGCCGCTAGAGATGCCAACAGGTTTCATCTCCACCCTTGAGCCTTGAGCCATCAATATACAGACTGTCCCAAAAGTCATTAGAAATAAGACTTATTTTAAAAAACATCAAAAAGTCAATTATATATTTTAAAATTTTTTTTTATTTAAATTATAAAAAAAATTAATCAAATTCGGGTACTTTGAAAAATGTGTCATGCCAATTGGTCAGTAGTTGGCTCAAAATATCAAAAATTTATTTCGAATGAATTGGCTATTAATATAATTGAAAAAATTCCCATAGAAAATTTATAAGTGAATAAGTGATTTTTTTTTTTTTTTTTTTTTTTTAGTCATTTTTTGACTATTGCGGCAGATTTCATTTTATATTTATAGATGACTTTCTGAGGACGCTCAGCAGCCTACTTCCTATGAGTCTCCCATCCAGAGGTTGAGGGCTGCTTTACATTCCTTGTTTACAACGGTCTTGGTGGCTGTTGTTCTTTCTTCTTGACAAATCCGGCAAAAATGTTAAAACGACAAATATTTCATTTATTTTAATCTATATTTGCCTACTATGATTGATAGATTGACTGATCTTAGTTTTTTTCTCAACGGACCTGGGGGAAAAAAAAACTATAGTTTTGAAGACCTATGTATTAAATAATTTAAAATTTTTGTTAAAAAATTAATTAGCTTTAATTATCCCCCCCCCCGTGCCCGAAACGGCTAAAGTTGTTGACAAATGTCAATAATGATAGTCTGGAAGCCATTGAGGCCCGGGTTCGAATCCCAAGCAGTCTGATGAATTTATTTAAATCATTTTGATACCAAATGGTATAAATGAATGCCTGTACCTCTTAATATATATCATTTCTAAATACTGAGTAACGTAAAAGTCAATATGGCCCAAGATGCCAAATAGACTTAAGAAAAAAAAAATTATTTTAATTTTTAATATTTATTTTGGCCATTTGTACAAAGGGTCGCGGGTTCGCATCCCATCCCAGGAGATTATTTCAATTGACTTGGATACCAACCAATTGAAATAAATAGGGACGAGTCTAATCGGCCTCCGAATCCAACCTTAAACGAATTAAAAAAAAAAAATTATTTTAATTAATTTTAATTTTTAATAATTTTTTTAAATGATGCCAATTTCACAAAACTTTCATTATAACTAATTATAAGCCTAAAAACTCCATAGTGTCAAAAAGCGTTGCTGGATAAGCTATTTTCTTTAAATCATTCGATAAAATTACAGGAGAATCAATAAAGATAAAGATTTGTTAGCAGCGGCGTAACTAGCCTTTGAGGGCGGAGGGGGCAAAGCTCAACTGGGGGCGCCGTTTTTCGTTCGACCTTTTTTTTAAGTATTCAAATCTCGGTCGGGCGTTTTTTTTGTAATTTTTCTCCGGATTTGTGATATAAAATGAATTTATTATGAAATTTCAAAAAAAAAGCCGTAGATTTTGGGAAAAAGCGGATGCGCGAGGGGCGTCAAAAGCTTGATGCGCCTGGGCGGGGGGGGGGGCGCCCCCCCCGGGGGGGGAATTAAAATTGGTTAAAATAAGGGTTTGAAAATTAACAATTTTTTTAAATCCTTTCAAACGAGAATAGAATTTATTTTATGAAACCCTTTTGATGAATAAATCCTTTCATGAATAATGCTTCACAAAATATTCAATAGTCAATGAATTATCTTCAAATAAAAAGAAAAAAAAAATCAAATGTGATTAAAATAGTGAGAGAAGAGATTTTCGGGTGGAATCTGGCCCCACCGGTTGCAGAATAGTGGCAGATCTCTCTCTCCTCTCCCTGTTCGGGACCCCTTGCGTCTATCGATTCCCAAGCAACAGCAAGATGCTGGAGTTGTCTCCTCCAGCAGGTTTGCACGTCTGGGGTGGACATTTAATAGGATCAGGTTTTTTCGGATTGGACCTCCCCCCAATTCGGGGTAGGGTGGTGGTCCTGGACCAGATCTGGGATCAGCATGTCCTCTATGGGTCATGGGAGAGGAGAGAACGGAACAACACCAATCTCCCTCGAAATAATTAAATATTGCTATGTGTGTGTGACCCGTTCAAGAATTTCTTCTTCATGTATTTCTCCAAACTATCCCATGTATTTTTTAATTAAATTTTGTAGCTTTTGGGGGTATTTTATAAAATTAACTTTTGATAATTTTTGGTAAAAAGCCATATCAGAATATTCCATTTACTAAAACAGTTTCGATCATCTTAAAATCTGCGAGCAGACGGTCGAGCGATAGTTTAGTCGATGGACATAAATGTATTAAGTTCAATGCAAGTGTTCACACGACTCAAATGCAGATCAACTCGATTTTTTACTCAAATGCGATCGATCTGCACTTTTGACAAAAAATCGACCAACTATCATCAACTCCTATAATGTCATAGCTGCCTTTTGAAGAGCGCACACGATCGACAATTTAGTTGGCCAATTAAAAAAAAAAATTATAAATTGCAAAATTTCAATTTAAAAATTATTAATAAAATAGAGCAGCGGTTTCCAATCTTTTTTGATGTGCGGCCCACTTTTTCCGCAAGAAAAACGCTGAGGCCCAGTGTATAGTATCCGTACTATATATAATTTTTATCATTTCTTGTGAAGAAAATTAAAAATTAAATACCAATCTACACCACTCCCCCCCCCTCGTGACTGAGAGCTAGAGTTATTGACAAATGTCAATAATGATAGTCTTAAAACCACCGAGCGCGGATTCGGATCCCAGGCGGTCTGATGAATTTATTTAAATCATTTGGATTCCAAATAGTATAAATAAATATGCCTGGACTCCCTAAAATATATCGTATTCAAAAATAATGTTTAACGTTAAAGTCTACATGGCCTAAGATGCTGAAAATACTAATGAAAATTTGGTGTGACTGTCATACAGCACACAACTTTCTCTCACCTTCGGTAATCGTAAAGTTGTGTTCTGTGCTTGGCACACCAGATTTTTCGTGTCGAGATATATTTAGTTTCCGCCGATATATTAGAATTCAAGATGTAAAATATATAATAATTTAGATAAGTGGACCCTGTTAATAATTAATTTTTTCAAAAAATATTTTATTTCTTACTTAACTGATAATGTTTATGTAAAATACATAACAAGAGTCGTTTAATTGTTATCTCAATGTGAGTGTGAATTTAAACGATTTTTGGGGTTCTTCTCTTTATTCAAATTTGAATTAACGATAATTATACAGATTCGACCCTCTTGTGAGTTTTCTTTTTACCCTCTTTGTATTTTTAAAATCTTTTTTTCTTTGAAGAGCCGAGCAAAAACCAAAAAATAGAAGGGTGGGTAACATAACAGAGAACAAAATGAGATGCAATTTTTTCCTCGCATTAGAATTCTTTTAATGGGAAATGGCGAATGATTATGTGGCAAAATCATCTCTTTAAAGCGAGACTAACTCTTCAAACAGGGAAGATTCAAATATTACACCAAGATAAAACTTGAGTTGAATTACTAACGTGGAATTTATTGAAAGCCAAACCAGTTAATATTTTTTTGTTACTTCTATAACTAACAATATATCTAATTAAACTAGCCTATACATTTTATTTATTTATATATTAATTTAATAAAATTCTGAAACCATTGAATATATTATAATATTTAAATTGAATGTGTTGTGAACAATAAATTGAGAGAGGGGAGAGTGAATCAGGAAGCTGGTCCAGCCGGATGCTGGATTCAGTTTGAAATAAGCCAAGGACCAAAGAGAATATGTTATTTTTTTCTAAAAAATTCGTAACAAACAGGAAAAGAGAGACCTAGTCCTTGTCAGGATTGAGAAGTATTAAAACAAATTAAAATCTTATTTAAGCTGTATGATTCTGAGGTTCTGGAAAATTATTGGAATATGAGTTGGGACTGGTCGTCATACAGGGAAGGAAACTTTTAGAAAGATAGACAGGAAGAGAGGATGTCAGCCAAAAGGAGAGCCTCTATCGAATAAAAATCTCCTTTTAGAAGACGTTTCGGGTTTAATTGGATAAATCCATCAGAGAGAACATCCATCCATAAGAACTGATGATGGATTTATCTAATTGAACCAGAAACGTCTTCTAAGTGGAGATTTTTATTCGATAGAGGCTCTCCTTTTGGCTGACTTCCTCTTTTCCTGTCTATCATTCTAATCGTTGAACAGCCACTTATCTTATCAACAACTTTTAGAAAGATTTGTACCTAAAAAATAATCAAGATCAAACTCCTTGCAACATATATTTACGATTCTTGGGTGCATATAAGTACTTGGGTGCATATAAGTACTTGGGTGCATGTAAGCACTTGGGTGCATGCAAGTACTTTGGTTGCATGGAAAAAACATATATTTACGATTCATGGGTGCATGCAAGTTCTTGGGTGCATATAAGCACTTAGGTGCTTTAAAAAAACATATATTAACGATTCTTGGGTAAATATATGTTTTTTTTTAAGCACCCAAGTGCTTATATGCACCCACGTACTTGCATGCACCCAAGAATCGTAAATATATCTTTTTTTCATGCAACAGAAGATATCCCTTCCGGCAGCCTTTCCAGGAAAACGTCCTAGGTAAAATAAAAAACCTTCTATTTTGCTGCCGACGTTTTGAGGCGTTAGTCGCACTAATCCTCAGGACACGCAAAATTGTCAGAGATAAGTATAGATGGTAATATTTCATATTCAATTCATGTTTAAACATCTTTATATTAATTTGAATTGTTATAATGTGTGCAACTATAGAAAACTATTTCACAACAATCAAGCGGCCGAAACTGCATCCAAACAGCAAGTGAAATTTAGTACTGAAAGGTTTTCTTCATTACAAGGTTAAGTGCCTTAACCAAGATTCGTTTAAAATAAATTATTGAGGTATTTTATAGGAAAAATGATTTTTTTAAAACACCTATATCTTACATTTAAGTTACATAATTTAATAAAAATAAAAAAAAATGGATAAATAATAAATTATACGATATAAAGAAACGTTCTGACGTGAAGCGACGTCATATTTATTAATCCTTCTAATTTTATTCAGTGGGTGTGAGGACGGTCATTCATAAATATTCTCCCGAAAAGGAGTTTGGACCACCTACTTGTAAATGAAATATTCACACACGCACACATTGAAACTCACACTTGTTCTGATTCATCATCAGTCATCATCCAGGCCTATATAGATCCGGTCGGGAGGCAAGCCGGTCCAGGTCCTGGCTCCTAGCCCCTGGGGCCCAAAACTGGCCTACCCAACTCAACCAAATCCAATCCCACCGTCGCGAGATGAAGAAGTTTGAGATGAAGGAAAAGAAGAAGTTGAGAGTTGAGATGAATCCCGGAGGTGGACAAGACAAGCCAGTCTGGGACAAATCGAGATTGGGAAGACCAGAGGTCACTAACGGCCCGGTTGATATTATTAAAGCCTGTGAGGAATTTTTGAGATAGTCAAAAAGATGATTTTTTAATTCTTAAGAAAATAGCTACATACAGTATAAGTTGGGGGAGAACTTATCAGAAAAAGAGAGCAAAAAAGTTTTTTTATTTTTGATTTTCATGATCTCCATCGATATCATAAAATTAAACATATTTTGAAATTTTTGAAAACGACTTTTTGGGGACTTTTACTTTCTCTAACCTATAGATGTAATATATAGAATCAATATATTGGATTCAAGTCAAAAATTCGATGTCGTGAATTTTGAGGTCTCCTAAATCAAAAAAATGATTTTCGCAACATGGTCTGTCTGTGTGTCTGTCTGCCTGTGAACAAATTATCTCAAGAACGAAAAGAACTAGGAGGTTGAAATTTTATATTTGAGTTAGGTACCCTCCCGGGTCGTAACACGAAGTTTTTGAACAAAATCGGCCAAAAAGTACTAGTACTTTACTGATGCACTTTTTCAGATTTTTTTTTCGATTTTTTCAAAATTCGTTCCAATGATTTTGATTAAAATTCAAATCTCAATCAAACTAATACATGTATATCGGTGAAAACTAAATATATATCGACACAATAAATCTGGTGGGACAAGCACAGAACACCACTTTTGATACCGAAGGTATGCTTTGCGATCACACTAAATTTTTTTTTACATTTTTTTTTACTATCTGAGTCTATTTTTTAAAATAAGCGACTTTCAAGCCTTGCGATTGCCAAATAGCAAAATTGTAATTTTACAAATTATTAACAAGTATAAATATGTATAAACATATGAATAAATATAGTAATTACAATTATTAATGATAGCTCTCAATTGCCTGATGATTTTCGAATAGATTTGAACCGAAACGTCGCGAATTTTTGGGAGTTTCATTGATTTAGAGACACTCCTTCCTGGTTGTCACCTCCTGCCATTGTTCAAATATATCAATCACAGCCACTTCCAAACTCGAAAAATCTTTTGTAAAAATACATTTTTTTTAAAAATTATATAGCTACTTAAATAAAAAGCAAAAATTTAATTTATTTTAAATAGGCCTATTAGAGGACTGCCAATCCTACGGCTTTACACAATCTTCCGTTCTTATCATGCTCTTTTCGAATTTTTTCGGGAATCATTAAGATATTAAAAAAACTATTTTATATTAATAATTTATAATCCTTATTTTACTTTCAAACGCATTTATTAAAATTTTTTTTTTTTTTTTTATACATTTTTTTAATTTAATCAATCCCCCCCTTCTTATCCGAATTTTTCTCAAATCTCCGGCTTTTTTTTGAAATTAGAATTAAGAGGCATATATTTGCTAGATATTAAAGGAAATTCAAAAAACTGAGATCCACCAGTTTAACATTAATTAAAGGAAACCTAGTAAAAATATAATATATATACTAATTATAAATAGATTTGTCCTCGGGCCTTGGTGTAGGGGTTAGCACCAAGGATCGCGGGTTTGCATCCGGTCTCATGCGAGTATAAAAATCTATTTCAATTAAATTGTCTACCAATAAATTGAAATAAATATAGACGGGGTCTAAATGGTCTCCGTGGCCGAAAAAGACCTTAAATAGAATTAAAAAAAAAAATTGTATATTTAATTTACGAAATCTTTCAACGAGAGACTACGGTTGAAACATTAAAATGGGTAGCACAAATTAATAAAATATTTTAATTAAATTTTGGATGAAAAATAACTATACTCTGTAAGGTGGAACTCTCTCCTAGGAGTAGACTAGTAAATATAAATATTTTCTACTTTTTGAATCTAAAGCCTAAAAGCTCGATCAATAGGTTAAATAGGGTAACATAAATAAAATTACTTACTATATATGTAAATGTGCCCCAAAATAATCCTGTCCGGGTGAGATAGAGAGAGAGGGAGCGATGGAGAGGAGAAAGGGGTACAAACGTAGAGGCATACATGAATGAAACACCCTAAGCTCCTCCCCTCCACTACTCTCGACAAGCTCCGCCCTCTTTTTTTACCAATTCACCTGGGCTAAGTTCAAAAAATATTAACATTTTTTTAATGTACTTTTTTTTAATTTAATTTATTAAGTATAATGTGAGTGCCGGATTATCCATTAGGCGGAGTAGGCGTGCGACGGGCCGGCCTGAACTATTCGTTCTTGGTCGCAAAAACCCATGAAACCCAAATTTCAAATTCCGCCGACCCCGCGCTGCGGGAATAATCAGGCGAAGAAAGAAGAAGATTAATTTTAATCAAAATATTTAGAGCGAATTTTGAGGAAATCGAAAAAACTGGAAGAGTGCATCAGTAAGAAATTTTGTTCTCAGACAGACAAACACACAGACAGACCATTTTGCGGGATCCACTTTTTTTAAACTCAGGGGACCTCAAAACGTGTATTTACATCAAAATGAATCCAATACTATATATACTGTAGATAAAAGAAAGTAGAAAAAATAAAAAATTCCCAAAACGGAAAAAATTTTTTATATTAATATTAATATTCAATAAATTTTAAATTAAATATTTTGAAAATTAAAACTAATCTAACTTTTAATTAAAAACCCCGTTATTTATTTAAAATAAATATCCATTAACGTTTATTTACGTACATATTCCAGTAAAAGTTACCCTCGACTGAATGGGTTTAATTTCTTTTTGTGAATAATAAATTTTGAATTTATATTAATGTCAGGCATATTTGAAATCTCTAATTAGTGAATTTATTAATAAATTCTCTTTTTTCATTGAACTAATATATTTATTAGAAAAAAAAAAACTATTATATTTTATTTACGTAAAAAAATTATTTACTTTTTTTATTAAAAGAAGAATGCGCCATTTTGTATTTATTTAATATTTATAAATTGGACAATCATTTTGTTACCTTGGTCGTCCAAAGCTTTGAGTTCAGTAAGATATATTCACACATAATTAGGGCCGGAACTAGGAGATTCGTTATGGGGGGAAAATTTAAATTGCCCCCCCCCCATCCCCACACTTAGGGGTCGTCCACATATTACGTAACGTTGACGATTTTTTAGTCCTCCCTCCCCCCTGTCACGGTTAGTCACCTACAAACAAACCCTCCTTCAAATATTATGTCCCATCATAGAACTACCCCCCCCCCCCCCGAATAAAATTTCTTTTACAAAATTCATATCATTTAACCTTTTTTTAGTAAATTTTCCCTCGTGTAAAAAAGAGCTTGATCTTAAGAACAACTAAGATTTCTATAGCTTTGATATGTTGTTATATTGTCAGATGATATGTATTTTTATTTTTTTGATAAGGGGAACTAATGAAGACGCGGTGATTAGCTGGGATTCCTTTCGATTACTCTTAAGCCGGGTCGATGATTGCGGCGCGGTGCCGGTAATTGGCGTAATAGTGGCGGGCCGGAACGGGCCGGTCGGGTCGGGAACGGGACAAGCCGCCCCGGACGGGACGGTAGCCCCGCCCACTGGGCTCTCCCCACCCGGGGCGTCCCGAGCCGGGACCAAAAGCGTGTGCGTGTCGAAGAGTCAGTGCGCGTCCGGCAGTCGAGCGCGCGACTTATCATTACATACTAACTATCAAAATACCAATAACATAGATATGGATATGGCACATAAAGCGCCGAAACGTCGCCGGGTTGTTGACGAATCACCACCAAAACGACCAAGATTGATGATGGCTACATCAGCACGAGCTGATATGTTTCGTGTTTATCAACCATGGGTGGTCGCCACCTACGGTGATGCAGCCAAAACAAAAACTGTCTCGTTACGTAAACATGCACGTATTGTTCGTACATTACGTGGTGAAGAACCGGCAACAGTTGAGAATAGTAAATTTCGGTTTTGGGTGCGTGCCAAAGGTTTCCGGCTTGGGCCACCTCCGGGTTATCCAGTTGACAATGATATTGTTGTTACGCGGACACCAGCCCTTGACACGGACAACAATAACTATACTGGCGTGCCACCAGCCGAGCCTGATCTCTACGTCCCCTACACCTCGCTCAAGGTATATATAAATAAAATTATAAATAAATTATCATCAAAACTTGGAAATATCATATCAATAAAATTTTTGAATATTTATTTTAATAAATTTTATATAAAAAATACTAAATAAAATTATTTGTTTTATAGTTTTTTTAAGCTTTTTTTTTATAAATACAGGGCCAAATAATTTTTAAATCAATTGTCAACTAGAAGCATTAAGATTATAATTACTTACTATATAAAATAATAATAAACTTGGTAATAGAGATGCTCTCAGCCCTCAGTCACCCCCTCCCCCAGGTCCTCTGGGGCGGGCCAAAATGAAATTTTCAAAATGTCTCCCGGGCCGGAGGACTACACCGCGTACGCTTTCCACATGCGAATGTTTTGGGTGGAGTTTTTCCCTGCCCAAGAAATTTTTTTTGACAAAAACACTATAAGTATCATTTTAAAGCATTTGGACAAAGAAATTTGACAGTTAATAATAGATAATAGTAATAATAAATTGTCTTACTTGGGTGTACATGCGAACAATTTGTCCCCAGTAAAATATGGCACGTAATTTTTAAAGAAATATGATGAAATATGATCCATTATGGTATATTAAATTAATAAATCAGTTAATGAAAGATTATAATCGAACAGACCTAGTATGTTGCATACATAAAAGTAGGGATATGGTTACGGCTGTTCAAAATTATAATACTCTCTATTAGAGCCCTGCACGGGCCGATTTTTTTTGGTCCGTATCCGCGCGTGCCCGTATTTTTTTTGACTTCCCGCCCGTACCCGGCCCGTACTTTTTACCATTCTTCAGGCCCGCCCGTACCCGCCCGTACCAGCCCGAAATTTAGTGAATGAATGAATATCTAGCAATTTTTAAATAAAGTTTTAATAAAAATTACCCTGAAATCATACATTGTATAAAATAACATAAATCTTCTTTTGTTGAGTGTGGAAGTGGCTGTGATTAATATCTTAAAAGAATGGCAGGAGGTAGCAGCCAGGAAGGAGCGTCTCCAAAACAATGAAACTCACAGATATTCGCGACGTTTCGGTCCAAATTTATTTGACCATCATCAGGCAATCAGGCTACAATAGATTTTTAATCATAATTAACATCATTAACAATTAAAACATTACAATGGTTGTAAACAGATTTCATTGCTAATATCAAAAAAATTTTCCACCCCCAGATCCCCCGAAACCTCTTCCTGACTCCTGAAAAAATACTCTTTAGAAATTTTAAAAATTTTTTTAAAAAAAGCTAACAATTTCAAACAAAACTAAAAACAGAACAAACCTTTTACACTCAAAAAAAAGTTTTTTTTTGGGGGGGGGGGCGACCCCGCGCTCCCCCCATATTTTTAATTTTTTACTTACAGTTGTCATATGTAAATTTGTATAAATATATTTAATCATATGTTGCTTCGGACTTGTTAATGACATTAAAATTTTGCTCATCTGCAATCGAAGTACTGATCTCGATTGACAACCTTGATGAGAGACTTTTTGCCGAAAAATTATTTATAAAAATGGCCGGACAAAAGGCCATAAATTCTCAAATGGATTGCATAGGCCTAAGCAACATACCTATACATCAATCCTGTGTGATATAGGGCGTGAGATATTTTCTTAATTGCTTTAGAAAAGGAATTTTTTGAAAATTGAAATCAGTAATATAATTTAAATAAAAAAGTTTATATAAGATCGGTTATAAATTTAATGTTGTAGAAATTAACATTTGATAATTCAACGCATAAATAAATGTCCATCACTCGGAATAACTGAAAAGAAGAAATAGCAAAATTAGCAGTAAAAAAAGATTAGATATTGATAGATAATCGGGGCCACTTTGATAATTACATATAAAGATAAATGTTTGAAAAAATTGTCATTACTTCCTCACATATCTAAGCCTTCGATTGCAGATGAGCAAAATTTTAATGTCATTAACAAGTCCGAAGCAACATATGATTAAATATATTTATACAAATTTACATATGACAACTGTAAGTAAAAAATTAAAAATAACAACCATTGTAATGTTTTAATTGTTAATGATGTTAATTATGAATAAAAATCTATTGTAGCCTGATTGCCTGATGATGGTCAAATAAATTTGGACCGAAACGTCGCGAATATCTGGGAGTTTCATTGTTTTGGAGACGCTCCTTCCTGGCTGCTACCTCCTGCCATTCTTTTAAATCTTCTTTTATTTAATAAATAAATAAATA
Organism: Euborellia annulipes; assembly: GCA_023213315.1. Taxonomy (NCBI): domain Eukaryota; kingdom Metazoa; phylum Arthropoda; class Insecta; order Dermaptera; family Anisolabididae; genus Euborellia; species Euborellia annulipes. Next base: position 1,144 of record JAKCPI010026331.1, on the reverse strand, counting down.
ATAATAATAAATATTAGAATAAATATTAGACGCCAAATCAATTGACATCAAATAAAAAGAATTTTTTTTTTTAAATATTCAATTTTTTATATATTTTAAATTTATAATAAAAAAAATAAACTTTTTCTTGATCTCAGAGGTCGGAAAAGAAATATTTTAAATTTTTTTGATTTTTTTTATAGTTTCGTGCTTGTCCGATTTCATTTGCATGACCGTCCGCCCGAACCTGTTTATTTTCACTTGCTACCCGCCCGTACCCGCCCGTAATTTTTTCATGGCCTCCAAAACCCGCCCGGCCCGCGGGCCGGGGCGAGTAACGGGCCTACGGCCTACCCGTACCCTTGCAGGGCTCTACTCTCTACTATATATATATGTACACTACGCACACTAATACTGATGATTTCAACAAAATCACATAAAAGGGATTTTTCAACGGGCCGGATAAAGTAAGCAAAAGGGCTGGATCCGGCCCGCGGGCCCTGCTCTAAATAGTAATTAAAATTTTCTTTTACTCTTCCGAAAACTTGTCCGCTTGTCCGATTTCATTTGCATGACCGTCCGCCCGAACCCGTTTATTTGCACTTGCTACCGGCCCGTACCCGCCCGTAATTTTTTTCATGGCCTCCAAAACCCGCCCGGCCCGCGGCCTACGGGGCCCACCCGTACCCTTGCAGGGCTCTACTCTCTATCTATTATATATGTACACTACGCACACTAATACTGATGATTTCAACAAAATCACATAAAAGGGATTTTTCAACGGGCCGGATAAAGTAAGCAAAAGGGCTGGATCCGGCCCGCGGGTCCTGCTCTAAATAGTAATTAAAAATTTTCTTTTACTCTTCCGAAAACTTGTAACCGCAATTAAAACTTCTATTTGAATTAAAAATTTAAAAAAAATGAGAATTATGAAAAATAAAAAAAGAATTTTAAATATAGCATCAGAGTTTTTATAATTTGATTTGTTTTAAGGTCTTTTTCGGCATCTAAGGCCATTTAGACCCAATTCCTATATATTTCAAATGATAGGTAGAATCAGAAGTTATCAATCTATGTATATATTATTTATCCAAAGACAACAACATGCAAATATCCCACGTTTTACAGTACATACTGAACAGGGATTAAATTACAATACTTTCTC
>JAKCPI010026330.1:0-26391 GCA_023213315.1 Euborellia annulipes | reverse complement strand
AAAATGAGTTTTTCCCCTCTTAAAAAAAAGTGGTACAACTTTTTTAAGATTTTGGATTTTTCTATTTGGTTTTAGAGGATTCTGAATCGAATGCAAAAAACCCCATATCTCTAGGTGGTCTAGAAGTACCTTAATCAAAAAACGTCTTTTCAGCTTTATTATAATATAGATTTATTTCATTTATTTCATAGACATTTATGTAAAATTTTTTTTTTCAATACGATCTATCACAATTACATTCAGCGCCAGTCAGATCGAATATTCAATCTGACTGGCGCTGAATGTAATTGTGATAGATCGTATTGAATAAAAAATTTTACATAAATCTCTATCAAAGAACTCAAGAGGGTTACTATTGACTAAACCCTAGCCATGAAGATGGTCGCATAGTCGACCGAAACGTCGCTGTGGGTTTAATACCAATAAAGAAATAATAATAGCTGCTTGGCCTTTTTACTCATGAATTTATAAAAGTTTGATTTGTTTTTTCAATTTTTTTACATAAAATACATCGATTCTGATGAATCGAATATTTGATCATATAAGATGAAGAACTAGAGAATCGGAATCAGTAAAAAAAAATCTATTTTTTTGAAATTATTTAGTAAATCTGCTCTCATGAAAATTAGCCCGCAGAAGTTTTGGTACCTTTTCATGTGGACGGTCAGATAAAAACTAATTTTTGCTATTTCCTAACCTTTGTTGTGCAGAATAATATCTGGAAAAACAATCTCTTATTCTTTTAGCTTCCACCGTATTATTTCTGGATTTTGTCCTTTGTAATTGTGCCAAAGGACAACTATCCGCTGTTTCCTGGTTGTTGATGACATACCGCTTTTCTTTTTCCTCAATAAGGAAGTTATGGAGGTAGCAGCAAGTCAGAACAACAACAGCAGCTTTATCCGGAGCTAAGCCCATTGTGGTTTGCAGAACGCGGAATCTGCTGGACAAAATACCGAAGGCATTCTCTACAACCGACCTAGCCGAGGATAAAGTTTTATTAAAAATCTTTTCTTCTTCACTCATTAAATGATTTGATGAATACGGTTTCATTAAATGTTTGTTCAACGCAAAGGCCTCATCCCCTATAAAGACATAGGGTAGTTTCTCAGAATTAACTGATAGAGACTTCGCTGGGGGTAAATTCAATTTTCCCGAAGCAAACAATCCGCCAAATTCAGAATGGTACATTACTCCCCCATCTGAAATCCGGCCATTAGTGCCAACATCAACCATTATAAATTCTTTGTTTGGACCGACTACCGCTAACAAAACAATACTAAAAAAATTTTTATAATTATAATAAACAGAGCCAGAGTTTTGAGGCTTTCTTATTGATACGTGTTTCCCATCAATCGCACCAACGCAGTTTTTGATCTTATAATTATTTTCAAATCCTTCGCTAATAGCTTCCCATTCATCTGGGTTTGTCGGCATCTGTAACAAAAAGTAAAATATTAATTATCGGACGTTTATATTGAATGCATATAAAATTTGCATGTACATGATGACGGCGATAAACAATGTTTAAGGATGGGCCGAGCCAGACCCAAAAAAAATAAACAGCAAATTTATCTGAGAACGAATACAATATGAAATAAAATTTGGCAAAAAAAATTATATATATATATGTTTATTAAAGCTTTTGTGGTTTGAAATATTTTTATTAGGAGAATTTTTAATTATAGACCACATTTTTGTATTAAATAATTATTAAAAATATATAAATACTGTACAACGTTTCATCTGCTTATTCTGCAGCCGTTATCAAGCACTGTGCACTTGCTCCGACTCAAGTGAACTGTTCACAGTGCTTGATAACGGCTGCAGAATAAGCAGATGAAACGTTGTACAGTATTTATATATTTTTAATAAATATTTAATACAAAAATGTGGTCTATAATTAAAAATTCTCCTAATAAATATATATATATATATATATATATATATAATATATAAATATATAATAATAATAATAATATAAAAAATTGTATATATAATTGACTCACCAGGACTGTAGAATATTTAGTTGAAGGAGTAAAGGTCAATTCAGTCCGAATTATTTGAGAATGAAATTTCAATATATTATTTTTAAAATAATTATATTTATTCTCCAAACGTTATTGTAAAAAACCTCAGACCTCCAGGGTTTCGGCCGCTGTGCTGCGTGCCTTCATCAGTGAGCTCTGGATCTAGATAATGCAAAGTGAATTAGTTATAAATTAAAATTTATCATAAAAAGTCTTATCGAAATTATTTTTTTACCTTAAAGGTGAGAAATTTGCACTAGCTAGATCCTTCGCCTTAACAAAACAGGTTTCGCCTATCACATACATACGGAACGAGGTTTCAACCATGAATAATAAATTTAGTTATAGTACAATTATGGGTCGTTTTGATAACTTACCTACCCCAACATTAAAATAGCCTCCCTATGGGGAAATACATGGTGTTTGTCCTTCAGCATTAAAATATGTTAAATTAATTGTTAAAATATGGGCTGCTTCTTTAGGGCGTAAAAATCTTATGTAATGAAACTATTGATGAAAAACGTAAATTTAAAGAAGCAGCCCATATTTTAACAAAAAAGACAAACACTATAAATTTCAAGAGTGATAGTGAAAATCTTTCAGATGCCTACACAGCCATTCTCCATGCAATTTAAATAAATAAAATTTAAATCTAAAAAATGTCTATTTAACAAATGAAAATTCTCAAGTGTAAATATTGTATATTTATTTAAAATAATTTCTTTGATTTGAATGAAAAGTGTATTAAAATAAATAAACATTCTTCATCCTATAAATAAATTCCTTTTATAATTTATAAAAATAAAAATAAAATTCTATTTAAATTTATGACCAGTAGATGTCAGCTAAACCCATCTATCTATAATTGTACTATAACTAAATTTATTATTCATGGTTGAAACCTCGTTCCGTATGTATGTGATAGGCGAAACCTGTTTTGTTAAGGCGAAGGATCTAGCTAGTGCAAATTTCTCACCTTTAAGGTAAAAAAATAATTTCGATAAGACTTTTTATGATAAATTTTAATTTATAACTAATTCACTTTGCATTATCTAGATCCAGAGCTCACTGATGAAGGCACGCAGCACAGCGGCCGAAACCCTGGAGGTCTGAGGTTTTTTACAATAACGTTTGGAGAATAAATATAATTATTTTAAAAATAATATATTGAAATTTCATTCTCAAATAATTCGGACTGAATTGACCTTTACTCCTTCAACTATTGTATATATATTTTTAATTAAAAAAAAAAATGTCTTTTTGAGGCCTAGGAAAATTCAATTTTTTCCTAAGCTGCAGAAAGACATACTTTTTTAATTAAAAATACGGGGAAATTTTTTTTTTTTGTTTCAGTCAAAAAGAACTGCTGCAAGCTGATTTTAGATCATTTTTTCATAAAAGTGTAGTTTTTTCAAATATCTCTTGGAATATCCAGATTAGAGAATAAGTTATAAGACTTTTTTGTAGGGAATTCAAATCTCTACAAAAAAGGTCTCTTGAATTTTTTTTTATTAAGTCCATATTTATGGATAACAATAAACTCGAAATAGTGTACAACAAGAGATTTAGATCTGTTCATAACAAATAAATTTGTATTATTCAATTTTGAAATAAAATTAATGATATTAAAGGTTCAAAACTACAGAGCCCGAAGCCGATAGGGCTTTATTAAAAAAAAATAAATTTATTGAATTTTATAATCGTATGGAGGAAGGCCGTCTAATTTACAGAAAGGTGAAGAAAATAGACTTAATTCGGCCCAAAATAATTTATTACCAATGTCTACGTTTCGGGGACTAAACGTCACCCATCCTCAGGACCTTAAAATACAACACAACAACAAAACTTTATAAATAAGATAAACTTAAAAAGCACGATATTAAAGAAATAAAAGAAAGAGAGGACAAGTACACTTACAAAGGTCGTAAAGTCTTTCGTGCCTCCAGCACTCGTGTAATAAATACAACAATAATTTGTTGTGTGAAATGATGGCTGTATTTTATATTAGGGTTCAGCTCACCATATAGCCAAATTACTTGCAAATTTTAACCACGAGCCACTCTGAGTCAATGCTAGGCATCTAGTAATGATTTTGGTATTTATTTTAATTTTAATTTAAGAACTAGGATTAAAGGCGGAGGGGAGGGGGATTCCATAAATATTCTTCACAAACATATTGAAATGGTTAAAATTTGCAAGTAATTTGGCTATATGGTGAGCTGAACCCTAATATAAAATACAGCCATCATTTCACACAACAAATTATTGTTGTATTTATTACACGAGTGCTGGAGGCACGAAAGACTTTACGACCTTTGTAAGTGTACTTGTCCTCTCTTTCTTTTATTTCTTTAATATCGTGCTTTTTAAGTTTATCTTATTTATAAAGTTTTGTTGTTGTGTTGTATTTTAAGGTCCTGAGGATGGGTGACGTTTAGTCCCCGAAACGTAGACATTGGTAATAAATTATTTTGGGCCGAATTAAGTCTATTTTCTTCACCTTCCTTATTGAATTTTAATGACAGTAACCAACAAGCTCTAGTTTTGTTCATTGATGGAACAAATAACACTTTTTTGTAGAATATATTTTGAGTTACAACTAAACTTATACCTTTTTTTTAAGATCTCTGATATTTTAAGAATTTATTTTTTTTTTTTTATGCCCATATACACATACTTCCATATAACAGATGGAAATTGTTAAACAAAGATTGATGTTAAATTTTATTTTGTTAATTAATTAATTTATTTTGGTTACCTTGAGATAATCTTGAAGCACATAAACAATTGCATTGCATGTTTCGAAAACAGCTTGGGAAATAGCCGAAGGAGACATAATTGCGGTAAACTTCAAATCTTCAAAGCTGCGACCAGTTGCAATGAATCTTAAGGTTACCGCTAATCTCTCCTCAACCGATAGGGCATTTCTCATCATAGTATCTTTCCTATTCAAATATGGCGTCAGCTTCATAAGCAACTTTTTGAATAGTTTTTCGTCCATCCTAAAATAATTTTGAAAATCATCTGCAGCATTAGTTGCAGAAATTTCACTAATCAAATTTAAATGGGAAAAATTGGCTCGCTTTGCTAGCCAATCTTTAACCCAAATATTTCTTTTTTTTTTTTTTTCGATTCTATCGCAATTATTAGTAAGGCAGCGCAGACTTTTTTTTGTCCATAGTTGTTACGTTGACGATAATGCGAGGAAAAAAACTCAAATAAAAGAGGACTCTCTCAACTGTTCACAGGCCAGAGCTAGGCAGACTGAGCATTTGACTGTCAGTCTGATTGATAGGTGTAGGGTTAACGTTGATTGAAGAAAATACTGTCAGTCGAGCCGAATCAGTCATACTGTCAGTCTGATTGATCGTGTAAGGGCCCCTTTATAAATTATTTTCTATATTCTTTGCAGATTCTTTGATTTATTTTTTTCGAAATGCTTGACAAGCAACCTATCAAACTTAAAGGTGGCTCATTTTGAAGATTATAATGCATATGAATAATCATATTTGCACTTGAAAATAAAAAATTAATAAATATTTTAAAAGAAATTAATAGTGCAAATAAAAACTTTAAAAATGATGAAATATATCGAATTTTTTAATGTTTTATTTTTAAATGATTGAATATTTTTCAGAATAAATTTGAATTCGATAACTAATCAAGAGTACCAACCTATGAAGAATGAAAATCGTCTGCAACTTGTAGAAGTATTTGATTTTTTTTTTTTTTTTTTTTTTTTTTTTGATTGATTAAAAGAGTAGAGGTGATTATTGCCCGAGTGCAGCTGATGAAATCGTTAGGCAGCCTGGTGAAAGCAGTGCTGCCCGTGGTAGGCCTTCAAAGACGTGTCATCGGCATCCTCCCTTTCTCTGGTATCTGCCTCGCCAACTCAGCGTGTCAACCCGCCTCACCTGCGAGATCCTTGTCCTCGTGGGGTAGCAAGAAAGCCAAACTTAGACCGAAACACTTTGAAAGACTCGAGATGGAAACAGAACAGGCAGAACAAATTCTCGCTCCTTTGAGAGCTGCTGTCAAAGAACAGGTATCCATCCATTCATTAATAAAAGTGTACAGTGAGGGACAATATTAAGTCCCACCCAGGCGTTTTCTACTTGTGATTATTTCATTGTTTAAAAAAAAAAATTATATATTTTTTAATAGAAACTTTCACGGTTCAAACCTAGAAAATTTCCAATAAAGATTTTAATTTTCTTTTATAAATACAATAAAATAACAAGTAGAAAACGCATGGGTGGGACTTAATTTTGTCCCTCACTGTACCATGTATTCGAATATCTTGTTACAATTTTTTATTTAATAAGAATAAAAAGAGTCTCTTTTATAAATTTTCATAAATGTTTATTATGTCATTTATATGAATAATAATACTGGGCTCTTGGAGATTGCAATGAGACATCTAATTTGGTGAAAGTTTCAGTCATCCGAGCAAATTTCAAAGTCAAAAACGTCAAAACCCTTTAAAAATTTTGCAACAGCTGGGAAGGATGTTAAAGATGAATGGTGGCGCAATCATGTTTCGCTTCATTAGGTAGTTATGATTGTTTTTTATGGGCTCTCCTAGTTGACATTAAGAAGGATCCTTCGGGAGTTTATGGTAATATTTTATAAATGTAAAAGGAAAACCCAATAAAGTTTCGAAGGCTGCATCTCTAGAGACTAATTTTTCCCCTAGCCCCTATGGTTGCGCCACTGAAGATGATTCAACTCATAAGATGGTCCCCCAAATCAAACAATATCTTATATATATACACAGGGTGAGTCAAATGTCAACGAAGGGTTTTAAATTTGTAATTATTAGTTGCTAGTGATTTTGTTTTAACTCTTTTTTCAGATTCTTATAAAGGACATTTTTAAAATTTAATTATGGAAAAATACACAACTGAACAAAGAAGACAAATTGTGAAATTTTATTATCAAAATCAAATGTCAATTATGGAACCAGGAATTCTGCAAGTGAATCAATGATAGAACGGTAGATTGGTCGAATTGAATTGAAGAACAGGGTACAGTCTAGGACCGTCGCCTTCGAGTTGAGGTTGACGCATCTTCTGCAATATTCTCGTTCATGCGCTTTACTTGTAGCTGTTCGGCGTCTACCTGTTCGTAAACGATCCTGGACCGAACTCTGTTCTTCAAATCCTCTCATCAACCGTCTTATCATTGATTCACTTGAATAATCCCTGACTCCATAATGACGACAATAGGCTCGTTGTGTCAAGATAATTGACATTTGATTTTGATAATAAAATTTCACAATTTGTGTTCTTTGTGTATTTTTCCATAATTATTTTCCAAGATAGTATATTATAAGAATTATAAGAATCTGAAAAGTAAGTTAAAACAAAATCAATAGCAACAAAATAATTACAACTTTCAACCCCTTCGTGACTTTTGACTCACCCTATATATAAAATAAACGTCAACCGGCCCTGATCTAGACATCGTCAATTTGCTACGGGAAATTTAATTAAATTGTATGTTTTTTTGTTATTTTTTAGGGTGATCTAGTTCGTTCTTTGAAGCAATCCGGGGCTGCTGATTTGGATATCAAAAAAGCCGTATCGGAACTCAAAGTAAGTAAATTTTCATTATTCTATTCCCTATAAAGCACTCGTTTAATTGAAACATTTAATTTTCTTTAGACAAGAAAGAAAATCCTCGAAGACAAAGAAGTGTCTCTAACAACGCCAGTTACAAATGGACAACCAGCTTTTGATCGTGCCCGTATGGAGGATCTTCTCAAGAGACGTTTCTTCTACGACCAATCGTTTGCCCTTTACGGTGGCATCACGGGACAATACGATTTCGGCCCCATGGGCTGTGCTCTTAAGGCTAACATGCTTGACGCTTGGAAAAAACATTTCGTCCTTGAAGAACAAATGCTTGAAGTAGATTGTAGTATTTTAACACCAGAACCTGTCCTTCAAGCAAGTGGACACGTCGAACGTTTCGCTGACCTGATGGTTAAAGATCTCACTAATGGCGAATGTTTTCGTTTGGATCATTTAATTAAAGCCCATTTGGAGAAATTATCAATGGATAAAAAAACCACACAGGTAGGTTTTTGAACAATTATTTTGTCTAGCCTTTTTGATAAAAGTTAATTAATATCTTTGCACACCAGGCGAGGGGGAGCCTCCCTTTGAACAGAAAAAAATATTAATATTATGATGAAAAGTCATATAACTATCTGAATTTAATTGTTGAAGTTATTAATATCCCATAGGAAAATATGTGAGTTAAACCCCTTCCTTCCCCTCCTCCGAAATTCCAAAAAAAATATAGTGTTAAGTTTTAAAAGCTGTTAAAAATATATAATATTTAAAATTTATTAATTGAGAGAGGTGGGAACTCGTAAAACCCCTCAAGGTGGAATAGGACCGGGGGTGTTACTCATGTTTTTCCCGATAAGATGGCGTTGTGTGCCATAAAAAGTATGCCCAAAAATCAAGTAATTCAAAAATTTGCCAAGAGATGTCAGAATGGTAGCTAATAATATTTAATGCATTTGGTTTTGATTTTCATTGATCTTTTAACAATAAATACTTTATAAATGTTATTATATATTATGTATCTTTTATAAAAGCATAAAAATATATAAATTTTAGGCCAAATATAGGCTATTAAGTGATCAGCTGTTAGACTAGCCTGCCATCTATTGCAAGAATGCTGAACTAATTTGACAGTTGGGTTTTAAATAAATCATCTAAGCTTATTTTAAAAATTTCTTAATTAATATGTGATTAATAATAACAATAAATTCATTTTTAAATTAAAAAAAAATTAAAGATTATTGGGACAGATTGTTTTTTTGTATTTGCTTGATAACAAAAAAATTAATTTCCTTAATTTTTTAATAAGTCATTAAACAAATTATAGCTCGATGTCCCAATAATCTCTTATGAAATTAATTCATTTAAAAAAAAAACCGCATTGAAAAATTCCTTATAATAGTCTAGTTTTTTTTTAAAGTACGTTTAGACGTCGCTCCTGAACCCCCCTTAAAGGGGAGTCAGGGGGTCGGATTTTATCAGGTAAATTTTATTTCTTTTTTTTTAGGAACAAAGAAAAGAATATGATGACATAATAGTGCGTCTTGATGGAATGAACAAAGATGAAATGGGTGAAATTTTAAAAAGATTTTCAATGACATCGCCAATCACAGGAAATGCTCTAAGCGACCCAATGGAATTCAATTTGATGTTTGCCACTCAAATAGGACCAACTGGTCTTATTAAAGGTTTTCTACGACCTGAAACTGCTCAGGTAACTGGGAACATTTGGTTAGAAATTACAAAAATAATATTTTCTCAGTTTTATATTATTTTTCTTTTCATTTTTTAGGGCATTTTTGTTAATTTTAAACGTTTATTAGAATTCAATCAAGGTCGTTTACCATTCGCTGCAGCACAAATCGGCCAAGCATTTAGAAACGAAATCTCCCCACGGTCTGGATTGATTCGACTTCGGGAATTTACAATGGCGGAGGTATTTTAAATTTTTATTTTTAAGGTGCTCTTCTCGAGGTGCTGATTTTGAGAGGTTGCGGCCACAATTTTGAAGCTATCGACCTCAAATTGTTTTTAAATTAAAGCTATTTAAAATATCTATGCTCGAAAAAAAAATTTTTTTTAGATTAAAATATTAGAATATTTCGAAGATTCACTTGTGTAAATGCTTTGAAAAAATTGAAAATCCTATTTTAATGTCTCATCCATCTTTTTATATGTGCAGTAATTGAATTGTTAAATTTTATTCTATGCTTTAGATTGAACATTTTTGTGATCCATCCAATAAAAGTCATCCGAAATTCGCCTCTGTGTCTAATAATGAATTGTTGCTCTATTCGGCGTGCGACCAAATGGATGGCGTGGCTGCTAAACGGGTGGCTATTGGCAAAGCTGTGGAATCGGGTCTCGTTGCCAATGAGACTTTGGGTTATTTTCTTGCACGGATTCATCAGTTCCTTCTCAAGGTAAGAGATTAAGGCGCTTCAGGAGGCAAAGCTGTTCGCATGTTTTTGCCGATAAGATGGCGTTAGAGGTCTTAAAAATTTAGCCAAAAAGCCCAACTATTACGAAAATTTGCCAACAGATGGCAGGATGGTAGGGCTATATTTAATCTCATGTGTTTGTTTAATTTTCTTTGATCTTTTAATAATGAATAGTTTATAAATATTAAAAATATTTAATCGATTTTAATCTGGAAGTTTACTCGTAGATCCTGCAGGTCTTATTCAGGATTATCAAAACAAATGATTGTTTTAAATTTTATAATTTATTGCTAAGCGACTGGATTCTGTACAGTAATTAACAGTTTCAGAGTTCAATTGTCTCCATCCTCAGGCTGTAACAAAGATTTTACATTTATTTACTTTATGAACATGCCACTATCTCTTTATAAATACTAATTACTGATTTTTACATTTTTAGATTTAGCAATTTTCATAATAGAATTTTTTTGCATTTTCCATAATTATAAAAAAATATTATCTATCTATCTATTATGTAAAATACTCACGAATTTGAATCATTAAAAAAAAAAAAAAAAAAAAAACGATTAAAAAAATAATAGTTTTGACTTGAAGATTCAATGTGGCCTCCTGAAGCCCCTTAAGAATATTATTATATGTTGATCTTTTTTCCAGGTTGGTGTAGACAGTGGCCGTTTACGTTTCCGTCAACATATGGCAAACGAAATGGCGCATTATGCAACCGATTGTTGGGATGCCGAAATCCTAACTTCATACGGATGGGTCGAGTGTGTGGGCTGTGCTGATCGCTCAGCCTTCGATCTTACGCAACACGCTAAGGCCACTGGCCAACGGCTATCGGCTGAACGTCGATTACCAGAGCCCCGACAGGTCACGATTGTTGAGGCGCAACCGCAGAAGGGTGCTTTAGGCAAAGCCTTTAAAGCTGATGCTAAAACCATCGTACAAACTCTTCAGGACCTGGACAAAACACAACTTGAAGAAATTCAAGAGGCTTTCAAGAGCGCTGGGTAATAAAATAACATCACACTCTTGTTTGGGTGAAACTTATAAATAGAGAACGCAAAAACTCTATTAAGGGGGCACGGGAGCGAAGTGGTTACGCATGTTTTTCCCGATAAGATGGCGTAGTGTGTCATAAAAAGTATGCCCAAAAATCAAGTAATTCAAAAATTTGCCAAGAGATGTCAGAATGGTAGCTAATATATATATTTAATGCATTTGGTTGATTTTCATTGATCTTTTAACAATAAATACTTTATAAATGTTATTATATATTATGTATCTAGCATGGGGGCGGCGTGGCTTATCGGATAAGCTGAGGCTTAGTAATACGAGGTAAAATGTCCTCGAGTTCGAACCCAACTTGCCGAAAAAATTCAACCAAAGTCGAACGTCTCTGCTGGAGCAAAAGGGAGTACACATCCCCTCCAATTCCAGGCACCTAGGGCCTGAGGGATGGACATAGGAATTCAGGGGTAAAACATCACCCGAATTCGAACCATTCCTAGATCGGGGAGCACAATAGATCTGATCTAAAGGTCGCAGTGCAAAGAGAAGCCCCAGAACAACTAATCAATCAATCACTAATCAATGTATCTAGCATAAAAATATATAGATATAGGCCAGATATAGGCTAATACTATATCGGCTGTTAGACTAGCCTGCCATCTATTGCAAGAATGCTGAACTAATTTGACAGTTGGGTTTTAAATAAATCATCTAAGCTTATTTTAAAAATTTCTTAATTAATATGTGATTAATAATAATTTTTAAATTTAAAAGAAAATTAAAGATTATTGGGACAGATTGTTTTTTTGTATTTCCTTGATAACAAAAAAATTAATTACAATAATTTTTTAATAAGTCATTAAAAAAATTATAGCTCGATGTCCCAATAATCTATTATGAATTTAATTCATTTAAAAAAAAAACCGCATTGAAAAAATCGTCTAGTTTTTTTAAAGTACTACGTTTAGACGTCCCTCCTGAACCCACCTTAATTTTGAAATTTCTTTTGAGAGATTATCCAGAGATCTACATAATTGAAGAAATTGAAAAGGAAAAAAGATTGCAATGTTTAAAAAAATTTTATTTTTCCTAGAGTCATTTTAATTTATTTTTAAGGGGGACCACACTTGGTTGAGGCCTCCGGTGTAGAGAAAAAAAATTGGGGCCTACCTAAACATTCGGAGTTAAAGACAACTCAGGTTCAGATAAATTCTATTTAATTAAGGATTCCTCCTCCTGAGTAAATGAACGGAAACGTACCTCAGTATTCAGTGCCACAACAAGGGGGAAGGAGCGAGAGGACGCTGGCAGCGTTTTTATATTTATTTAAAAAAATTGTATTATTCATAATAATGATTGTAGTGAAGACAAAAAATAACAAACTTTTCTAAAAATAATATAAAATATTTTTTTGTTATTATAAGGAATATTTACAATGTATTATTTATCTATTATAGAGTCGTCTGGCAACAGCGCCCGCTCTAGGGGGGGGGGCGTTTGAATTGGTCCAGGGGTGCCAGAATTGGGGCGGCATAAATATATATTTTTTTTGCTAGAGGAGGGGGGGGGGGGCAAATTATAATCTTGGCCCCGAGAGCAAATCGTCCTTGTTTTATTTTAAAAGAATTCATGCACTTGGCATCCAATTATACCATATTTAACAAAAATATTTTGTTTTTATCGCAGCATTTTATGTTTATTTGAGAAACCCCAGTCAACGAAATTTAAAATTCAATATAAATTCATGTATATGTGGCCCCCGGGTTTGGCGTAGTAAGTAGCGCGCCTACCTCCTATACCAAACGTCGCGGGTTCGGACCCAGGCAGTCCGATGATTTTATTTAAGCCATTTGGATACCAGATGGCTTAAATAGAAATGCCTCAACCCACAATATATATATTATACTTACAACGGTTATCGTCAAAGTCTTAAATGGCCTAAGTTGCCGAAAAGACTGTGTGAATGTGTGTGTGAGTGTGAATGAGAAAAAAGTGTGAATGTTTTTTTAAAAAATAAAAAAAAAAAAAAAAAAATTCATGTATATGTGATTCAGGATAATTGAAGAATATTGACAGTGTATTAATACACAAATTTGATATAGTAAAAACAAATAAGATTGGAAAAATGTCCATCTTTTGTCATTACCAACTTTTATTCAGTTTTTTCCAATTTCCCAAAAGTTGTTGAACTGTGACTTATAGGGTTTCTCAAATAAACGATTCAAATATAAAAATTAATGTATTTATAATTTTTTTTTCTTCTCACTAGGCAATACACATTGAAAACTCCTTCAGGCAATTTTGACATTACTTCAGCGATGGTCCAAATTAAAACCATAGAAAAAACAATGCACGTAGAAGAATTTACTCCGAGTGTGATTGAACCTTCATTTGGTGTAGGTCGAGTGATTTATGCCATTTTAGAACATTCATTTAGACAACGAGAAGGAGATGAACAGAGAACGGTAAAAAAAATAATCTCATTTAATCGATTAAAAACATTTATTAAAGGTCGTTTATTGTTTTTTCTAGTTCTTTGCGCTGCCTGCTCTTGTCGCTCCGGTGAAATGTTCCGTTTTGCCTTTAAGTAATAGCAATGAACTTGTTGCAAAAGCACGCGATTTGTCCTCTGCTCTAACACGAAAAGGAATCTCGCACAAAGTTGACGATTCTAGTGGCTCTATTGGGCGGCGTTATGCAAGAACGGATGAAATCGCAGTGCCTTATGGCTGTACTATCGATTTTGATTCTTTAAATGATAATACAGCAACTCTCAGAGATCGGGACACAATGAGACAGGTAATATAACAATTAAAACTACAACTTTCAATCATTTATGATAAAATTATAAATTATAAAACCAATGAGTTGGGCCTGTGTACTTGATTGCTGTTGAGTGTACTTAAGAAATAAAAATATTTACTAACAAACAAAAATCATTAATTTATCAGATAAATACAATTATAAATTCATTTTTCTTTCTTTTTCTTTTTAGGTTCGAATATCAATTGATCTACTTCCAGAGGTGATATTAGATTTGAGTTTAAATCGAATTTCATGGTCGAAAATCGAAGAAACTTATCCTAAATTTGAACAACAGGAAACAACAAAAGCCGCTGCATAAGAAAATTAGCTTTATTTAAAAAAAAAAACTAACTTGTACTTTTATTTATACATTTTTATTTCTTTCTATTTTGAAATATAAGAAATAAAGATTATCACAAAAAAAAAAAAAAAATAGTATTTTATCATTAAAAAACCTTAGACCAAATATAAATTAAGAAAATCGATGTCGAGATCGATTAAAATTGAATTTCCGTGGCCGCTCTTCTTCGGCTCGTTCGTGAAGATACAAAGTTCGGCAAACATCTCTGATATCAAGATCTGCGACTGACGGAATCGATGTCGAATAATCATCTTGAACTATAATTGGCGAAATTGTTTTCAGTCGGCGAGAATATCTATCTTGAAACGAATAAACACTTGTCCAGTTGGGACTGAGGGTCATATTCAATCCGGGGTAAATTAAAATCGCAACAAACGCAAGTGAAACAGATACATGAATTGGGAGCGCCAAGGTCCAATATTTTTGAGGGAAGATGGTGAGTCCACAGGCATGTAAGTAATAATCAGGGACCAGGGCCCAGATGAGATAAAGACAGAAGGCCGTTCGACAGGAAAGATAGAGAGCGAATCCGAAGACGGCTCGGCTCGGGTTCGGCCCGGGATCCTGCTTGGATTTTGTCATATTTTGCTGATCCTCAGTGAGAGTATTCATTAGAATCGGGTGGTCCGAATTGCTCGAATGTTTTACATACTAGAATAACATTCTCCATAAATGATGTTACGCCTACTCTAAGACGACGAGCTTCATTTGCAGTGAAGTGTCTAGAAACAATAAATAAAATAAAAAAATAACTGAGTTGTTCGAGTTTGATTAATTATAATTTAAAATAGGAAGTTTACTCGAAGGACTTTTCGCTGTTATGAGGTGTAAAATAAAACATATTTTGTTTTGGTGCAATTTATTGCCTGATGGAGGCGTTGAATCTCCGAAACTGTAATTCTGTACAGAATCCGTTGCAATAAATTCCACCAAAACCAAACAAAATTTGTTTTATTTTACACCTTATAACAGCGAAAAGTACTTCGAGTAAACTTCCTATTTAAAATTATAAGAAAATAAATAATTTTATAATATGGTTCGACATCAAAATCCGGACAAATTTAAATTTTCTGCCTTATTTAACTTTGTAGGTGGGTTGCTGTTATCATTTCGTCACTTGCTTGAAGTACAAGTGCATCATCTTAAAATGTTTTTGCAAATAATAAGCAGGAAAGCAGAAAAAATAGGAGACCGACCCTGAACACTTATGAGGCCGAGATTATTCTTTTTTCGACTATGTATGTATTGAGAATGTTTGCTTAGTTAAAATCCAAACAAAAATTTCTAGGAATTGGCTAGGTTCATTAAACGCGACAAGTAAGTAATTCAGTTTAATAACCCGGCTGATAGTTAATGTTGATTCTAAAGACCTGGGAACAGTCCAAATTCTTATATTTTGATAAATCGCTCATTTTGTTCGGATTTTGGTGGCCCTATATATATATAAATATAATAAAAAGGAATTTCTAATGCTTACACGTCTAGAACTTTATTATTAAGAAAAAATTCTTTGGTGACAGAAGATCTTGGAGGTTCAGGATCAACTCGTAGTACATCATAACAGATTTCGGCCAGACGAGCAGAAGGGAAAGGAATTGTAATTTTACTAAAAAAAGGAGAAAAAGAATTTATTAGAAAAAAATTAACAGAGAAAAACAATTAAGTATTCTATGAGAATATGTACTGTATATGGAACTTTTACTTGTTATAGTAGTGATTGAAATATCGTTTGGTATGGTTTGATTTCTTTAATATAAATTAATAGGTTTCAAATTTTACCAATTAACCTATATGAGTATCTTATCTTAAAATTTGATTTTTAAATTAAATTTAGTTAGGGAATTTATTAAAAATATACATACGATTTTAACGTCGGTTGGACCATTTCAGGAGCAAATGAAATAAGAAAAAATAAAAATATAAAAAAAGAAAACTAAATTCAATGTCAATCATTGAGCATGATTTTCAGAGAGATTAATAAACTTGAACACAAATATATCAAGATAAATGACAAGTAAAAATCATGTAAAAATTAAAAAAAAAAATAAACATGCGACAAACAGTGATAGAAACATTACAGGATAAATTTTTTTACAAAAAACAAATTCACTAAATCTTTTAGCGCGGTAAATTAAAATGAATTATAAAGAAATTAAGTATTATTTATTTACTATATTTAAGGTTACTAAATCGATTATTGTGTAGTATTTATAGGATTCTTATCGCTAAAATTACCGAATAAACCTGTATAGGAAATATTAAAGAATCGTATTCGATCGAAACCCAAAAATTGATATTTTTTACCTAATTGGACTAAAATGCCCGTACAGATAATTTTTCTTCGGTCCCGCATCACTTTCCGCATTACATTTTCTATTTTTTAATATAATTTTCAAGACGTATGCTTCAATCAAACTTTAGATGAATAAAGGAAGCATAGCACCTGGTGCGATATCACCCCAAAAATAGAAACTTTTTTTTATTAGCCTTTTCGACACAATTCATTTTATATTAATTTTATAGAAAATTTTAAAAAAATTTCGTGATTTTTTGTGATGGATCAAAATTTTATTTATTTTTTTTCACGGGCAGGTGTCATTCTCCAAATGCTGGTACAGTCAGCGCCACAAATGCCTGATCTCGATGCCTTGAGCTTAGGCAACCAATATGCAGAGCCGCCGGAAGTGTTGCGTTAAAAGTAGCTTCGCTCCTTCTGTTTCATTAAAAAAGATTATTTATTAAGTTTTAATTTTATTTTATTAATAATATAAAAATATTTTAGAATTCATAAATATTTTTAAAATAAATAAATAATCTTTTTTTAATGAAACAGAAGGGGCGAAGCTACTTTTAACGCAACTCTTCCGACGGCTCTGCATATTGGTTGCCTAAGCTCAAGGCATCGAGATCAGGCATTTGTGGCGCTGACTGTACCCCCCCCCCCCTTGGCTACTGATGCGTCACTGGAAGGAAAAAAAATTCTCGCCCTAACAAAAGATTTTCCACAGGACGGAAAAAATTTCGTTATTTAATACAAATTTGTCTTTGAGAGGATGGTGTATGAGGGAGGGGGGGGGGGGGGGGTATTCAAAATGAGTTCGGGCCCCCCGAAAAAATTTCTATATACGCCCCTGACATATATATAAAATAAGTATTACGTAACTGCTTAAACAAATTAGCTTTATTTAAAACATCATTCATTTAAGTTTATTTAATAAAATTCAGAGAAAATCCTCACAAAAAAAAAAATTATTATTAGGAAATTCGATGTCGATTTCTATTAAAATTAAATTTCCGTGGCCGCTCTTCTTCGGCCCGTTCATGAAGATACAAAGTTCGACAAACATCTCTGATATCAAGATCAGCGACTGTTGGAATTGGCGTCGAATATTCATCTTGAACAATATCTGGTGAAATCGGTTTTGGTTTACGAGAATAACTATCGCGAAATGAATAAACACTTGACCAGTTTGGACTGAAGGTCATATTCAATCCCGGGTAGAAAGCAAAGCCCACAAAAATGAGCGAAAAAAACAGATGAATGACGGGCGCCAGAGTCCAATATTTTTGAGGGAAGATGGTGAGTCCACAGGCATGTAGATAATAATCAGGAACCAGAGCCCAGATGAGATAAAGACAGAAGGCCGATCGACAGGAGAGATAGAGAGCGAATCCGAAGACGGCGCGGCTCGGAGTAGGCCCCGGATCCTGCTTTGCTTTTATTATCTTTTGCTGATTCTCAGTGAGTTTATCCATTATTTCGCAGTTACGTGTCTAAAAAAGAAAAGATTAATTAACATTATTTAAGAATTTACATACCCACTTAATTTTAAATTTAAGAGCAGTCAGCACGTTTCGGTCTTGGCATGGGCGTAGCTGGGGGGGGGGGGGGGGGGGGTGCCGGGGGCCTGACCCCCACGCCCCCCAGAAAGCTACTTGCTCCAAGAAAAATTGAGAAAATATAGGGCTTTCCAGGCCTCCCCCCCCCATCCAAATTCTCTAGTTATACCCATGGGTCTTAGGCAAGAGGATCCTCAAAGAGGATAAACAACAGGGATGATTCTAAATTACAGTGATATTTTATGTAGGCTATATCCTATGAGGATCAATTAAAAAAAAAAAAGAAAATTTAATTATATAACAATTTTTATTATTTTTCATTTGTGTGATATTATTATTTAATTTTTATAATTAATTGGCTTTTAATTAGGAGAGATAAAACCCCAATACTTTCCAATGTAAAAAAAAATTTGCCCTCGGGCTTGGTGTAGTGGCTAGCGTGCTGGGCTTGTATACCAAGCATAGGCGCCGGAACTGGGGGGGGGGGGCATTACCCCCCTGGCATCCTACAGGGAGGGCAGAGGGGGGCAAAATTTCTTTTTTTTATTTCATTTATTTTTAAAAATGATATATTTTTACTTTTGAAAAATAAAATCTTCTAAATTAAAAAAATTAAAAGCCGGAAAGGCGGACATCCTGAGTTCGATTCCCGGGGCCATGGAATGTTTGGCCTCATCAATAAAAAACACTCACAGTCTTGTTAAAAAAAAATTAAGAGTAAGAAATTCATTTTTTTCCAAAT
This sequence comes from Euborellia annulipes, assembly GCA_023213315.1. Classification (NCBI taxonomy): domain Eukaryota; kingdom Metazoa; phylum Arthropoda; class Insecta; order Dermaptera; family Anisolabididae; genus Euborellia; species Euborellia annulipes. The sequence goes on along the minus strand of JAKCPI010026330.1, from coordinate 7,585 downwards.
TTTTTCCAAAAATTTTTGATACTACCAAATTTTTTTTAAATTTTAATTTTATTAAAATTGTGATTTTATTTAAAATTTTTAAAGTTTTATACTACATTTGTTTTTTGTTTTATACTATTTAAACATATTAAATTATTTTCATTTTCTAAAAAAATTTTTTTGCCCCCCCCCCCTGATTCAAATTCCGTTCCGGCGCCCCTGATACCAAGGGTCGCTTTTTAAAGACCTAATTATTTGGAGCTTAAAGGACCGGTAAAAAATATTTTTTTATATTGTCTTTTCTTCATGAGAGATTTATAATTGGTCCCCACACAGTTAAAAATTTCATCACTATTATTTTAATTTGGACTTTAGGATGAAGCTCAAGGGTCTCGGGGATATTATAAAATCTTTCTTACCTTATTTTTGCACTTAAGATTTTGCATCAGGATTACTTATTTTATTTAATTTAAACATTGACTAATATAAAAAGTAAAAATAGATAATTACAAAGGATAATTTATGCCTGCGGCTTTTTATTTTATCTCTTGACACGTAAACGATAAGAAAAAATAAAAACTAATTTACGTACCTTATATTCCAAAAATATTTTTTCATAAAAATAAAGGCATTATAGTCTATTTTTAAAAAAAAAAATTGTCAATTTTTTTTTAGAATTTCTTATATTAAAGAGACCTTTTATAAAATGAATAAAAAAAAAAATTGCTTTGTTAAAATTTCCATTTCTCTATGATAGATGACGTTTTTTTTGACCCCCTCAGCAACTGCTGCCATCTACGCGCTTCTTTCCAGAACTAATCATTTGAAAGTTGCACTTTTGAATTATTATAAACTTGAATGCAAATTTCAAAAACAATTAACTTGGTCACTTATTGCAGCGGCCGTCGAGAGGGGGAGACCTTTCTCTCTCTCTCTCTCTCTCTCTCTCTCTCGACGGCCTAGGTCACAATTATCTCCCCTAAATATCATCGATTTCTCAGATAAATGAGCTACATTGTTTTTTTTTTTCGGGTATGAGGCCATATTTTTATTTTTATTTTTCAACAATCCATATTGTTGGCTGGCTGGCGGGGAAAGTCCTACACGCTTGTTTTTCGGAATCACCCATCCGAGTTCTAAAGGGCCCCATACACGCCGTACTTTAGTAAGCGAGCCCGGTTCGGCTCGCCTTCAAACGAGCCAAATCCGCCAGTGTGTGGGCTCTCACGAGCCGAGCCGAGCCAAAAATAAATTAAAATACCCTATCTGAGGGACGAGCCCGATCCGTGAGAGCCGTATTCATAAATGTCATTTCGCACACACGTGCGAATCTGCTCCCGAGTAGAGCCAAGATGGACAGAAGGCCCAAACAGATCTGTCCAGGCTCAGCTCGGCTCGGGCGGATTTGGCTAGTTTGAAGGCGAGCCGAGTCGGGCTTGCGTACCAAAGTACGGCGTGTATGGAGCGCGAACTCTGTTACCAGTCCCCAGGGGCGCCGGAACGAATTTGAATCAGGGGGGGGGGGCAAAAAATTTTTTTTAGAAAATTAAAATAATTTAATATGTTCAAATAGTATAAAACAAAAACAAATCTACTATAAAACTTTAAAAATTTTAAATAAAATCACAATTTTAATAAAATTAAATTTTAAAAATTTGCCAGTGATTTTATCAAAAATTTTTGGAAAAAATTTGAAAAAAAAATGAATTTCTTACTCTTTTAATTTTTTTAATTTAGAAGATTTTATTTTTCAAAAGTAAAAATATATCATTTTTAAAAATAAATGAAATAAAAGAAGAAATTTTGCCCCCCTCTGCCCCCCCCTGTAGAATGCCAGGGGGGGCAATGTACCCTTGCCCCCCCCCAGTTCCGGCGCCTATGCCAGTCCCCCTCCTGGTGGTTATGCTATTAATTTATTTAAGGAAGTTTTCGGCATCGGAGGCCATTGTCAATGAATTTTATTTTTCGCATGAAACGGGAAGAGAATCCCCCCCCCAAAGTCAAAATCTCTACTACTGTACTACGGCCCAGGGGCTATATTTTCTTTGTTATTTAAATTGATGTTTATAAATTTCATTTGCCCTCGGGGCTTGGTGTAGGGGTTAGCGTGCTAACCTTGTATACCAAAAGCCGCGGGTTCGGACCCCAGGCAGTCCGATGATTTTATTTTGCCATTTGGATACCAAATGTCTTAAATAAGAAAAAAAATTTAATGAAAATTTGTCTTCGAGAGGGCGCGGGGCCGAAAAAAAGGTTGCGGGGGGGGGGGGGGGGGGGCAGCTAAAAAACGTTACGCTACTGTCACAGGGAGCAATGACCCTCGATCCTATGTTTTCGATCTCGGTACACTAATGGAATTAATTCTGAAAGCCGCCCGCCCACCCCTGAAAGGGGAATTTTACCAGGCTAAAGAGGGTTGTATTTCTTTGCCTCATTCAGCAGACTAATGTTTACGAAATGAAATTTCTGATCTGAAAAAGGCCTTTGAAAATCTGTTCACCGATCCACAATAAGACAGGAAGTGATTTATTTTAAGTTGGGAACGGATATGATATCCGCCTAAAGGGTTATTAATTATAAAAAAAAAAAACCTATTGAAAACTTGTAGGCCCTTAGGGTAGTAAGTTTGTTATTTTATAATTACGTAGATTTTTTTAATAAAAAAAAAGGGGGGGGGGGATAAGTTAAGAAGTGCCATTTATAAATAGATTGTTCCTGTCAAGAAGAATCTTAAAATAGGCTCCTGGCAAAATATAATCGGGAGAGAGAGCGAGATGCGTGCTCCCTATCGCTATCATTCTTCATTCATAGATTGTATCACTTATCCCCACCCCTTTTTGCCTCTCGCTACTCACTTAGGAGAGTTCTAGTAGAGTAATCTCTCTCTCTCTCTCTCTCTCGCTCGCTCGCTCGCTCATACGTCATATCCGGTGGCGTCATGTGACAGGAAGTAAGGCCGGCGCATCCGCCGCTCAAGGAGCACCAGGCAGCAACGTCAACGAGTGGAGGGGGAACCTTCGCGGAAGGAGGGACAGGAAAGGAAGGAGACCTCCCCCCCCCTCGGCTACCTCCCCTCATCCCCTTTGGGGCTCTAATCGAGGAGAAAAAAAAAGAACCAGCTCGATTTGTCTTTCTCTGTGAGAGAGAAAAAGAGAGAGATGTTAGTGCACATTTGATCATTAGAGGATATCCTGTAATTTAACTTCGAAGAGAGGAAAGATATATTTTCAATTAAGAATTAGAAAATTTTTCTTTTTTTTTTTTTAATTATACTTTTATTTGTAAATAATAAAATGAATACGGTTGCAGTTCAAAATTAAATAAATTTTAGTTCAAGTAGAAGGATTTTACTGATGGGGTATTTTCAGTACCGGATTAAGCAATATGGAGGCCATGGGCGTAACTAGGGGGTGCCGGTGGGGGTCACGGCCTCCCCAGAAGGCTCGTGGCCCCCTCCAGAAAGCTTTCCAGGAGGATAGCTGGTCCCATGGCCCCCCCCAGCCAAATTCTCATGATGGAGGCCCTCAGGCAGTCGAAATCTCGGGACCCTGTCAGCTAATAATTTGACCAATAGGGAATTAACATTTTAGGGCCTGCCCGCCCCCCCTCCCCCGAAATTTTCAAATTGTCCCCAAGGGGCTCGGGGAAAAATCGAAATTTATATATACTTTTAAAATTTTCATAAAACATTTGAATAAAACATAATTTAAAAAATGCTGGGATGGGGGGCAAATCTTCAAAAATGAGTTCGGGCAAACCCCCCCCCACCCCGAAAAATAATTATATATACTCCTCTACCATATTTGCCACATTTACCAGAGGTCGCGGGTTCGCATCTGCGACAAAAATTCATTTCAATTGAATTGGCTAACAATCAATTTAAGTAAATAGCGATGAGGTCTAAATGGCCTCAGATGCTGAAAAAGTTTTTAAAAATCTACAATTGCGCGCCCCTAAAAAGCGTGGGGCCCATAGGCGATCGCCTTCTCCGCCTAATGGACAATCCGGCACTGGATATTTGTAAATACAGCCTTGTGTTGATGTTTCGATCCCGTTTCGGGTCATCCTCAGAGCTATACAATAGCCTATATGCACAAACAAGAATGAAATGTTTTTATCTAACTAGCCCCCGTGGTAAAAATATTTGCATCCATTATCTCTTTGGGTATATATGTTATCGTTAAAGTGTCTTTTGTACAATGACCGGAGACGAGGGGGGGGGGAGGCGGTTGGTTGGAAGAGTCAATTTGGAGATGATTTTAAATAATGATATTAGCCCGTAAAGATTTTTTATTTTAATTTTTTCTCGGGGGTAGAAGCGGGGTCGCCCTATCCTTTAATCCGTCCCTGTTTACACCTGCGCATTGGCGCATCCAGGATTTGCCTCTAGTGGAGAGATTTATGTTTATTTTTAGGCGACTTTGGCATTAAAGCAGGATTCTTTTGATGTTTTATATTGGATATATTATAAAATTAAAAGAGGAGTTTCGAAAGCCCAAATTACATCTTTGTCCGCCCTAGAGTCATTTTTTTCTGTCTCCATGACCCATCCTAAAGGGGATGGATTCAGCGCATTAAGAATCGTGGGCATTTTATAAAATTTTCCCGCAGGGACGGATTAAAGGGGAGCCTCGAGAAGAAATTAGGTTTTTAACAAAATCGACCAAAGACTAGTACTAGTACTTTACTGATGCACTTTTTCAGTTTTTTTCGATTTTCTCAAAGTTCGCTCCAACGATTTTGATTAAAATTCAAAAATCAATTATTTTTTTTTACATGCTCTTTAAAATGTATATTCTCATTTTGCCATTGAAATATTCTGAAGAACTTAATTAAATGAAGATTCTGGGACGGAGGTTTCTTCGGCTCTGTTCAAGTTTTAAATTCTGAAGAACACTTTACTCTTTTTTTTTTTTTTAACACAAACTTTTTTCTCATTCACACTCACATTCACATCACACAGTCTTTTCGGCAACTTAGGCCATTTAAGACTTTGACGATATCCGTTATAGACATTAATATACATATTAGGTGTCCAAGCATTCTTATTTAAGCCATTTGGTATCCAAATGGCTTAAATAAAATCATCGGACTGCCTGGGGTCCGAACCCGCGACCCTTGGTATACGAGGTTAGCACGCTAACCTCTACACCAAACCCCGAGGGCCACTTTACTCTTGTATTTCATAGGAAAGATAGTAGAAGGAGTCATGGTAACAAAATATAAATATTTTCTCATGGTTATAAATTTTACATCTTTTTAATATATCCGTGGAAACTAAATGGACCGTTTATTTTGAAAGTGGTGTAAGTCCATTTTCTATTGTTTCGAGAAAATGAAAGGTTAACATATCTGTTTATTAAAAAATCTGGTGTGACTGGCGCACAGCACACAACTTTCTCTTACCCTTCGGTAAGAGAAAGTTGCGCACTGTGCTGGTCACACCAGATTTTTTGTGTCGAGATATATTTAGTTTCCGATAGCACCTTAGTTTCAAACTTGGATTTTAAATGTTGACTGCTTGAAATAAACTATGGTTATTTTTAAAAATTTTAATCTCATATTTGGACATTTTATACACAATAGAGAATCGTAAATAAATACAAAATTTCATAAGAATTGGAAAAAAAATTTTAAATGCCTAAAAAGTTTCAAAGGGGACCCCCTTTTGAATCGAAATTAACATACAAATCCCTATAGGAAATTAACATTAGGCCTATGAGAGAAGGCGGAGAGACAGGCGATAATGTTTGCAAGTGAGAGAGAGAGATATATATATGTTTTCTCCTAAGCAATTAAAGACACAAATAAATGGGAATTTAAATAATAATTGATTTTTAATCTAATAAAAAGAAAAAGGAAAAAAGTAAATAAACAAGGCTTTGTTTATATGCGAAAATTTTTTCTCTCCCAGAAATATTTGAATTCTAGTCAGTTTAAGTGTTATACCTAATTAAAGTTGATATTTTTATTAATAGTTGGCCGTTAATTTGAAGTTGGACAATAAGTTTTTCCTTTTTAATCTAACATTAGGCCTATGAGAGAAGGCGGAGATACAGGCGATAATGTTTGCAAGTGAGAGAGAGAGATATATATATGTTTTCTCCTAAGCAATTAAAGACACAAATAAATGGGAATTTAAATAATAATTGATTTTTAATCTAATAAAAAGAAAAAGATTTAAATTCCGTTACCATGGCAACCATTTCTATCTTTCCTATGAAGAACAAGAGTAAAGTGGTCTCCAGAAGATTTCAACGGCAAAATGAGAATATACATTTTAAAAGAGCATCTAAAAAATAATTGATTTTTGAATTTTAAAAAAAATCCTTGGAGGGAATTTTGAGAAAATCGAAAAAAACTGAAAAAGTACATCAGTAAAGTACTAGTACTTTTTGGCCGATTTTGTTCAAAAGCTTATTTTGAGCGTGTGGGAAGGTACCTAAGTTAAATATAAAATTTCAATCCGGTAGCTCAATTCCTTCATGCTAAAAGAACAAGAGTAAAGATGGTCTCCAGAAGATTTCAACGGCAAAAATGAGAATATACATTTTAAAGAGCATCTAAAAAATAATTGATTTTTGAATTTTAAAAAAATCCTTGGAGGGAATTTTGAGAAAATCGAAAAAAACTGAAAAAGTACATCAGTAAAGTACTAGTACTTTTTGGCCGATTTTGTTCAAAAGCTTATTTTGAGCGTGTGGGAAGGTACCTAAGTTAAATATAAAATTTCAATCCGGTAGCTCAATTCCTTCATGCTAAAAATCTGTCCACACATACATACAACACACACACACACAGACCAATTTGCGGGACCCACTTTTTTTGGACTCAGGGGACCTCAAAACATGTATATCCATCAAAATCTCGACATCGAATTTTTGACATGATCGCAATACTTTCTCTCTCTATATATTTCATATATAGGGTACGAGAAAGTAAAAGTCTATTTACCGACTAATTTTCAATTGTACAAAACAAGGTAGTTTTTTTAAGTAATTTGCCACTAGCTAGTTATACATAGAAAATTTACATTAATTTAAGCATAAATTATGCGATATCTCATTTTTTTACTTTTCTCTTACCTCTATATATGTTAATATATATAGAGAGAGAAAGTATTGTGATCATGTCAAAAATTCGATGTTGAGATTTTGATGGATATACATGTTTTGAGGTCCCCTGAGTCCAAAAAAAAAAGTGGGTCCCGCAAATTGGTCTGTGTGTGTGTGTGTGTGTATGTATGTGTGTGCGTGTGTCTGTATGTGTGGACAGATTTTAAGGATGAAGGAGTTGAGCTAGCGGATTGAAATCTTATATTTAACTTAGGTACCTTTTGAAGAATCTCAAAATAAGCTTTTGAACAAAATCGGCCAAAAAATACTAGTACTTTACTGATGTACCTTTTTCAGTTTTTTTCGATTTTCTCAAAATTCCCTCCAAGGATTTTTTTAAAATTCAAAAAATCAATTATTTTTTAGATGCTCTTTAAAATGTATATTCTCATTTTGCCGTTGAAATCTTCTGAAGACCACTTTACTCTTGTTCTTCATAGGAAAGATAGAAATGGTTGCCATGGTAACGGAATTTAAATCTTTTTCTTTTT
>JAKCPI010026329.1:0-31471 GCA_023213315.1 Euborellia annulipes | reverse complement strand
TAAATAATAATTGATTTATATGAATTTTCATCTAAAATGTAGCCCTCGGGGCTTGGTGTAGGGGTTAGCGTGCTAACCTCGTATACCAAAAGCCGCGGGTTCGGACCCCAGGCAGTCCGATGATTTTATTTAAGCCATTTGGGTACCAAAATAAAAATTTATTTGACATTCTTCACCTCTCTCTTTCACACAAATAGCTGACTATACGTACTATATAACCAGAAGGGTACCAAACTTAAATACAAATATTGAGATGATGGTTGAACTATTAGAAGATATGAGTAGGATGGCAGTCAGGAAGGAAATCAGACAAAAATTTAATCAATTTTTATCTAATTTTATTACGATTGCCGACGTTTCGGACGCAAATCGCGCCCTTTCTCAGGACAATCGATAGTTAATGGAATACAGATGGACGTATTTTTTTAATTAACAATATAAAAACACAATTCACGGGTTTGTGATGCATTGTTTTGTACTGTATATATTTGATGTCATTCATTGACGCCTTTCGCATTAAATGACTAACTATATCGATTGTCCTGAGGAAGTCCGAAACGTCGGCAATCGTAATAAAATTAGATAAAAATTGATTAAATTTTTTTCTGATTTCTTTCCTGGCTGCCATCCTACTCATGTCTTCTGAAATACAAAATTTTAATCTCCTAGCTCTTTTTCGTTCTCAGACAGACAGAACATTTTGCCGGACCCAATTTTTTGAAGTCAGATGCCTCAAAACATGTATTTCAATCAAAATCTCGACATCTAATTTTTGACATGAAGCCAATACCTTCTCTCTATATATTAACATACTATATAGGTAAGAGAAATCAAAAATATTTAAAGATCATCACACAATTTTCGCCTTCTTCAGCTGGTGTGTTATTGCTATTAAATCTCGTAGAAATTTTTTTATTTATTTTCACTTTTATTATAAAACTACGATAGTCTTTATCTTATTATAAAATCACCCCCTAAATATGCCTCAATGCCTTTTTCTCATGAGTAATATAGGCTATACAAGGTATCAAAAGAAAAAGAAAGATTTTTGAGACAAACAGCAAAAACATAAAATTTCCATAAGGCGAGAGTGAAAAAAAAAAACATGAATGAAAAGCTAAAAGTTAAATTCATAAATCATTCAGCGATTTTGTGATTCTTCTTACACTTTAATGTTAAACATCGTGAACGATAAAGGCAGCAAGTTTTGCTAGGCAACTTTTCGGGAAAGGGAGTCACCAGGAACCATCAGGAACGCATCTTAAATTATTCATTATGGGCTCCGCATGTAATCAGCGATCGGAATGCCAAACCACCGAAACCTTCAATTAATTAGCCCGGATTTGTTATAGTTGGGAGGACTCTAAACCCTGCTATAGCGACTATAGTCTGAAGAGCTTAAGGGGAGATGCTCATTAAGAGAGGCCTGACTGCTCCAATAAAATCTTACATCAAAATGATAAATTCTCACTCAAAGTAACATAATAGTGAGAAGAATTAATAAGAAGGTAAAAATGAGAGATGCAGCTAAGGTTATTTCTTTATTCGACACAGCTGACGTTTCGGTTCTATGTTTGAACCATTCTCGAAAAGTCATTATGAAAGTGTCATTATTGAAAAATTCTTATATAATAAATATATACACAGTATGAGATGACCAGGTACATAATAATAATTAAGAAACATAACTGTACTTTTAATTTTTTTTATTTTGTTTTATCAGGGCTGATTTAGAGCATAGGCTCTGTAGCCCTTAGTATTTTTAAATATATTATTGTAATATTTAATTCAAATAAATAAATAAATAAATACATTCATTTATGTACGGAACCGAAACGTCAGCTGTGTGAATTAATCGAATAAAGAAATAACCTTAGCTGCATCTCTCATTTTTATTACCCTCTTATTAATATAACAACTCACAAATCGCTATAAATTGTTTATGTAATAGTGAGAAGAATTAAATTCATACTAGTAACATATTTATTTTAACTTTTACAGTGGAACCTCGCTTTACGAGTTTAATTCCCTCCAGAATCAAACTCGTAAAGCGAAACGCTCGTAAACCTAAACTATTTTTCTCATATAAATCAAAGTAAAATACGTTAATGCGTTCCATGTCGAAAAAAAACCCTCTCTTACGGTTGTTTTCTTGCGGCTTTTTTTCAGGATTTTTTCGGCACAGGTTAAACTTTTGTAAAAAATTACAAACCTATTTCCTGATTATCAACGTAATAATTAATTCAATTAATTTTTATTAATGTACATTTAAAACAATATAACACAAGTTTGAGAAAATGTGCGATCACAAGTGACACTACAATGCTACATTTTTTTTTTAAATTAATCTTAAGGAAGTGGATTTGCAGCCAGGAGAATAAAAAACTATTTTAGTTTCTTTTGGTCGTCGTTTTGGACTCCAATCGCGTCCTTCTTCGGGACCAAAGATTGTTAAAAAGCACACATGGATTTTGTTGTGGCATGTATAAAATATTTGAATAATATTGACAAAGGACTCTCTGTGCGTTATTTTTTCCTATTGGAAAAATAACGCACAGAGAGCTCTTCTCGTACCCAAAAAGATGCCATTGTCAATATTGTTCAAATATTTTATACATGCCACAACAAAATCCATGTGTGCTTTTCAACAATCTTTGGTCCCGAAGAAGGACGCGATTGGCGTCCGAAACGTCGACCAAAAGAAACTAAAATAGTTTTTTATTCTCCTGGCTGCAAATCCACTTCCTTAAGATTAATAAATAACAGCCATTTTACACTTTTATTATTATTAAGAATTTTTTTATAAACACTCACACTTTTTTTTCATACATACAGTACGATGCTACATTAAATTAATTTTTTTTTTTGTAAATTGTAATCACTAAATTTAAAAGTGCACAAATATTAAATATAAAAGCCAAATTGTAAACTAATTGGACAGACTTTTTGTTTAACGAGTCAGTGTTTTGTACTCGTTATGCGAAAAGTCGCTCGTTAAGTGACTCATTCTTTTACAATTTATTTTGCTCGTTTTGAATTACTCGTTATGAGAGGTGCTCGTTAACCGAAGTTCTCCTGTATTAAAAAAGGTAACTTTCCACCTTTTTCTGATTTGATAACAAAATCAGTCATCTTAAAATCCCCGTTTGTGTTCGTTCTTTAGTTTTTTATTTTTCATCAAAATCCGTCTTAATCAAATATGTTACGAACAAACAAGTAACTGAATATATCTAACACTGAATGAAAAGATTTAAAAATAGCTCAGAGAAAGAATAGAAAATAGGACAGAGCACAAATGTCTAGTACAGTAAAATGAAAAAAGAGTTTGTCTTTAGGCTCCGAGCTAGTAATTAAAATTTAATACTAACAAAGGAAGCCTTGATCAAAGCTTCCCTTTTAAACATTATTTATATTCATATTCTAGTTTGAAAATTAGCAACGTGGCGTTTTATTTGGGGCAAGATATCCTCATCCTATCAACAGTATACAGCAGAATGTTTTGACTTTTATACTCAATTTAATATTACAAAAATAAGGAATTTCAATTAAATTTTATATATTTAAAGGGATATTAAGGCTAGTAGGTTCATTAAAAAGTCAAATGTTTGTATAAAAACTTTATTTGATCACAAACAATGTTTTGTCCACTTGCTGTAGGCGTGCAAGTGGGGGGTACGACGGCTGCAACGCACCCGAGCATCAGGGAGTGGGCCCTTCATTCCCTTCAATGCCATACAAATTTTTATGAATATTTCATTATAAAACAAAATAAATCTCCTATGTAGTCGTTAATTAGTCTTAGTTTTGTGATTCTTGTTACATTATTTATAAAATTGTATGAGATCTGAGCACACATTTTAGAAAACTAAATATCAAAGGCCCTTGACCTATGGCTCAGAGGTAGAGCATTAGCTTCTGGTGTACCGAAGGTCAAGGATTAATGTCCAAGGCGAAGGATTTATTTCAATTAATTAGATACCAATCAATTGGAATAAATGGCCTTAGATGCCGAAAAAAGACCTTAAATAAGTTGACTATGCAGCTTCTTTCGTCAATGACTGATGATAGGTCAATAAATCAATAAAAACAAAAAGTTTTTATTTTTAAGTTATATTATTGATCAGTAGCGTAGCCAGGATTTCTGCTTGGGGGGGGGGCCCAAAAGTTTTATGAACCCCCCCCCTTCTCCAAGAAACTTAAAGTGGAAAAATTTTTTTAGATAATATAATAATTATAAATAAAAAAACAAATTAAAAAAAATTTTTTTTTCTTGAAATAAAAAATAATTTTAATACAAAATTCGTAAATATTAGAGAATTTTTCAATTATTTATAAGTTTTTTGTTAGATTTTAGAATTTATGAGAGTTAATAAAATAATTATTTAAAAAAAAAAAATCATTAGGGAAAACAATAGGTATTTTTTTGTTTTGGAGAAGGCTTTGGGGGGCCCGGCCCCCCTGGGCCCCCCTGAATACACCACTGTTATTGATGATCAACTGCCTTGTACAAAGATTATTAATAAAATTTAAAAAATGTTAATCTTAAGCTATTAAAAACAAACGAACAAGATAAAATAATATTTGAATGTATTATGTAAATGAAGGTCCTGAGGATGATTTTATATCGAAACTGATCATTGTACAAGGCAGTTGACCATCAATAATATAAACTTAAAAATAAAAACTTTTTGTTTTTATTGATTTATTGACCTATCATCAGTCATTGACGAAAGAAGCTGCATAGTCAACTTGTAAATAAATATCTCGTCCGAATCAGCATATAAATAAAAAAATCTTAAATAAATTTAAAAAAAAAATCAAAGGGATTTTATAAATCTTTAAAGAGTAAGAGTCGCTTTTTCATTTCTATAGAGCTTTTTCGGCATCTGAGGCCATATAGACTTTGAACGATAAATTGTATATATTATTAATGTTACATGTTATGCAGACATAATTATTTATTCCAAATGGTATCCAATGGATAACAAACAATTCATCTAACTGGGATCTGAGCCATTTTTCCTTTTTTACTTTCTCTTACCTCTCTTATCTAAATATCTATATAATGAGAGAAAGTATTGGATTCATGTCAAAAATTCGATGTCGAGATTTTGATGGATATACACGTTTTGAGGTTCCCTGAATCCAAAAAAGTGGTCTGTCTGTCTGCGTTCAATTTAAAGCATGAAGGAATTGAGCTAGGAGGTTGAAATTTTATATTTAAGTTAGACACCCCCCCCCCCCTGAGGCGTGAAAATAAGCTTTTTATCAAAATCAGCCAAAGAGAGCTAGTACTTTATTGATGTATTTTTCCACTTTTTTAGATTTTCTCATAATTCGCTCCAACGATTTTTTTTTTTAAATTCAAAAATCAATTATTTTTTAGACTCTTTAAAATGTATATTCTAATTTTGCCATTGAAATCTTCTGAAGACCACTTTACTCTTGTACTTCATAGGAAAGATAGAAGAAATGGTTGCCATGGTAATAAAAAATAAATAATTTCCCATACTAATAAATTTTACATCTTGAATTCTATTGTAATATATCGGCAGAAACTAAATATATGTCGACATAAAAAATCTGGTGTGACAAGCACAGAACACAATTTTCGATTACCGAAGGCAAGAGAAAGTTGTGCGCTGTGCGATAATCACACCAGATTTTTACTTTCTCTTAGCCTATATATGAAATATATAGAGAGAGAAAGTATTGCGATCATGTCAAAAATTCGATGTCGAGATTTTGATGGATATACATGTTTTGAGGTCCCCTGAGTCCAAAAAAGTGGGTCCCGCAAATTGGTCTGTGCGTGTGTGCGTGTGTGCGTGTGTGCGTGTGTGTGTGTGCGTGTGTGTGGACAGATTTTTAGCATGAAGGAATTGAGCTACCGGATTGAAATTTTATATTTAACTTAGGTACCTTCCCACACGCTCAAAATAAGCTTTTGAACAAAATCGGCCAAAAAGTACTAGTACTTTACTGATGTACTTTTTCAGTTTTTTTCGATTTTCTCAAAATTCCCTCCAAGGATTTTTTTTTAAAATTCATAAATGAACTATTTTTTAGATGCTCTTTAAAATGTATATTCTCATTTTGCCGTTGAAATCTTCTGAAGACCACTTTACTCTTGTTCTTCATAGGAAAGATAGAACTGGTTGCCATGGTAACGGAATTTAAATCTTTTTCTTTTTATTAGATTAAAAATCAATTATTATTTAAATTCCCATTTATTTTTATTTTATTTGTGTCTTTAATTGCTTAGGAGAAAACATATATCTCTCTCTCTCACTTGCAAACATTATCGCCTGTCTCTCCGCCTTCTCTCATAGGCCTAATGTTAATTTCCTATAGGGATTTGTATGTTAATTTCGATTCAAAAGGGGGTCCCCTTTGGAACTTTTTAGGCATTTAAAATTTTTTTTTCCAATTCTTATGAAATTTTGTATTTATTTACGATTCTATATTGTGTATAAAATGTCCAAATATGAGATTAAAATTTTGAAAAATAACCATAGTTTATTTCAAGCAGTCAACATTTAAAATGCAAGTTTGAAACTAAGGTGCTATCGGAAACTAAATATATCTCGACACAAAAAATCTGGTGTGACCAGCACGGTGCACAACTTTCTCTTACCGAAGGGTAAGAGAAAGTTGTGTGCTGTGCGCCAGTCACACCAGATTTTTTTAGATATTGAGATTATCAATATTCACATCTTTAAACTCTCGACCAGAAGGGGAGAGGGAATTGAAATAAATAAGAATTAAAAATAATTTTATATGATGTTATTAGGCCTACGGAAACGTACATGAAAATTTTTAATTGCCCCCAACTTCTAAAATGGTTGTTTTACTTGCTTTAGAGAGAAAATAATTTTTTTATAACAAGTGAAATGTGGCAACGTGGCAAGAGCCTTGAATAGCACCAACAATCCGGGAGGGGAGGGAATCGCCAGCCGCCCCTCCGTTGGCTCGCTTAAGAAGACGAAATTAAATCACCTTATAAATTATAAAAACTTAGTAAATTGAATTGCTTGTAACTCACAAACCCCTGCACCAATTTGCATGCGGTTTTTTTTAATAAGTTCAGAAAATTTGGAGGATTATTCAGAAATAGAAAAAAAATAATAATATTAAAAATTTTTTTTTCATTATCAAATCATCACAAAAAAAAAACTTCCAGTGATATCTAAATAAATAATTTTGCGATAACTACCTCATAACGAGTATACCCTTCAAAATCGAATTTTTGATATGAATTCAATACTTTCTTTCTCTCACTCTCTCTAAAATGTATAACATGTATATATTCGCAAGAGAAAGTAAAAATTTACAGAGAAATAAAATACTTAGAATCTTCGACCTCTATATTATTAATAAAACGGTATACAAAATTCAAAGGAGAGAGTTTTTATAGTAAAAAAAAATATATATATTTCCAGGTTTTTTTTAGTTAATATACAGTTTATTTGTGATATCTATATGATTTAAGAATGTCCTTCGATGCCGAAACAGACCTTAATAATAAAAAAAAAAAAAAAAAAAAAAAAAAAAAAAAACTTAATAAATAAAGTATCTATAAAAGAAAGGTCACAAGAGCAAAGATTGTCAGCCAAATTTTTTCTTTAAATATTTTTAAAATAATTGAAATAAAGAAAAAAAATTTGGTTCAATAGCCACAACTTCAATATTGATAACGTTTCTCATTAAATTTTATATAATGTGAGATTAAAAAGGCGAAATAAATTAATTTGACACAAATTTCAAATGATGGAATTGTCAATTTAATTTTTCAAAGCACGATCTTCCCGAGCGCATCAGGCACCGGGACTCGCGTTATTAGAGGCTGGCCTTTTTTTTCTCACTGGACCGACCGCTTTTCAATCAAACGCTAAAACTCGACTAAGTGAAGCCGAATCTTTGGCAAAACGCAAACCTGACTCTTTAATACAAGTCTAAAGCTATAGGAAATTTTTGCTTTTACTCCCCCCAGGTAAAATATAAGTTTATTAATGAACCTCGCGATTTACAATTCGGAACTACCGCTATCATTTTTTTAATAATCTCATATTTTAATTTTATTGTTTTGTAATTAAGTAAAGAAATTTAGGGTTTGATATCGATTGAATAAATAATTATATAAAATATTCTCACTAAATCAATCAAATTTTAGTCTTGAAATGTCCAAAATATAAATAAAAATCGATTTTCAAATTAAATTTTGACAGCTGGTCTGTTATTTACGCTACTGCGGTCTTTTTGGCCATTCCTAAAAATTTCCCTTTAAATTTTGAAAATGTTACCAATTATTTGAAATAAATAGGTCTAAATGACCTAAATGTCGAAAAAGATCTTAAAAAAATAAAAAAAAAATATATATATTTAGTAGAGAACGTTCCAGAGTTTCATTAAATTTTTTCCTAAAGAGAGATTACTTATTAATGTTAGCATAATCAAATTCATTTTCTTAGATTTTTTTTTTATTTCACTAAAATATTTTTACTTTCTCTTATTTTAGTATCGGCCTTTTATTAGTTTCTTAGAAACAAATCCCAAGAGAGTAGAGCCCCCCCCCCTCCCCCACCTCTTGTTTTGTAGATAGGAGACATCAAAGAAATGATAGTTTATTTTATTTATTTTATTTCTTTTCTTAAGTTATAAAAAATAAAATTTAAATTAAAAAAAAAAAAATCATAAAGAGAAAAGTTAATTCAAGAGATATCTGGCCTACTTAAGAAGAGATATTATTAGATAGATACATTTTCAAGATGTAAAAGAAAAAACCACTTTTCTATGAGTTTTTTTTTTTTTTTTTTGTTGATTAAACATTTCTGTTCTAAAAAGAGTATATTAAGTAAAAAGGAGGATAAAAAATTGAAGATTGCCAACAAAAGATCAAGAAGATAAAAAAAAAAACAAAAAACCTCTATAGAAATAAATATAAAATTAATCTGTTGCTAGAAAAGATCCTTTGAGAGCACAATGCAAATAAAGAGCAGCCAGAATTTATTGTGAACGGATTAGACTTTGTCATTATGGACAGGAAAAAAATGTCATTCCGAAAGCTCTAATCAATGAAAGTAATTTCATCTAAGCAGACTAAGAGAGTAGCTATTAAAACATTCAAAAATAAGGGGTCGGACTAAGCCGAGCACACAACTTTGCCTACCCATTATTCAAAGAAATAACGCAACGCGTTTGTTTATTTGTTTTGATTTTGCTCTGTTGCTATGCACAATTTTCGAATTTAAATGATTTTTTAACAAATTTATGACAAATTAGGATACAAATATTATATATCATTTTACTCGGAAGAAAGTCTAATTTCTGAATATATAAAAAAAATTATAGGTTATGTAAGAAAAAAATATTGGCCCCCCTCTAGAGCGCCCCCTGATGGTCCAATGTTTACCAAAAGCTTTCCAGTTCTTGACCTTTACCTCTCGTTTATGTGTGCAAAATTTCAAAACAATTGGATGAATACTTTTTGAGTTTTCGTTGACGAAAAAAATTACCACAGGCATACATACAGACACACACACACACACACACACACACACATCATTCCAAAAAGTACTTAAATGAATTCAGGGGACCTAAAAACGCATTTTGGCAGCTTCAGAAAAATTTTGATTTTTTTTTATGATTACATTAACTTTACCTGCCCAACCTCTGGTTGGTGGGCAAAGTTAAAAAAGATGATTTCAAACAATTTTTTTTTTATTTTTTCAACAATAAAACGATTTATTAAATAATAAATAGAAAATTACATTTTTAAATTTGTAACCAGCCAGCACAACTATTAAACGCCGCCAGAGCGCTCTAACGGCCAACTGATGCAACCAATCTGCTTGCCTTTCACTTTCCTTCAGTTCGCAATTAACCGCGTCGCGTTGCATTGTCAGAATAAATTGTGTTTAATAAAATTCGTTTGTGCTGTTTAAAAATAGTGAAATTTCAATAGTGATTTAAATAGTGTGAAATAGTGTCAAATATATCAAAACGTCACTCCCGGAGCGAATGTCACTCTCATCTTAGGTAAGTGACAATTATTAACCTACTCGTTTAAAAAAAAAAATAATTTTATTTTTTTAGAATTATTTTCTTTCAATGGATGAAGCAAAATGATAAAATGCATCAAATAACTTTTAATACAGTAGAGTCCCGTTAATCCGAACTAATTGGTACCGAGGGTCGTTCGGATTATCGGGAAGTTCGGATTAACCGGAATTGTAAGCTTGAATTAGTTAATTTTGATGATAATAAAGTCGTATTTATAACGTTGTAAACCGTGAAACTTGTCGGTGATATTAAACTCTAAATAAATATTTCATAATATTTTTTACGTTTAATTAAGAGAAAAAGAAACTCATTAATTTGCGTGATGTGTGAACGCGGTTATTTAAAAAAAAAAAAAAAAATCGTACGCAAAAAGAGTTCGGATTAACAGGAAGTTCGGATTAGCGAGGTTCGGATTACCGGGACTCTACTGTATTTAAAATAAATTTCTTTATTTATTAATATTCTGAGAAATTATTTTATTGTCTAATCTCGGAATCTCATTAAATGATTTACAGTCAGTTCAAAAATGTTATAAAATTTAATAGCCATGTCTTTTGGAGCAGTCAAGGTCACACACAACAGTCACGTCTCCGTTCCGTAGTTCCTATCAGTGGCCTAGCGAGGGGGGAGCAAGGGGGATCATCATGCCCCGGGCGCCACTCACAAAAGGGCGCCAAATGGTCCGCAACACAAAAAAATTTCTGGATAATTTTTATTTTTATTATAATTGATTTCTGGAAAATATATTTTAAATTTAGTGCCAGTGTAATATAATAATTTTGTATGTTTTACACATAATATTATATGGTTTTCGAATGGGGGGGGGCGCTAAACAGGTATTGTGCCCCGGTCGCGAGTTAAGCTCGCTACGCCACTGGTTCCGATTAGTATCAATCACAAAAAATATGTTTTATTGAAATTTAAATGACGCTGTCTATATTGAGCCGGTACAGTCACAATCAAAATCGTCAGTCACCTTAACGTCAAAAAATAATTTCTTCTCAACGATATTTTTTTTTTTTGACTAACGAGTTTTATAATTTAACAAGACATGTGAGTGTTTTTTATTGATGAGGCCAAACATCCCATGGCCCCCGGGAATCGAACCCAGGATCTCCGCCTTTCCCGGGCATAGGCGGAGATCCTGGGTTCGATTCCCGGGGGCCATGGGATGTTTGGCCTCATCAATAAAAAACACTCACATGTCTTGTTAAATATATCTATGACTCAGTTAAAGTCCGAATCGAGGTATTTTGAATACTATTATCTTATTCAAATAATAGATCTCGAAAAATATTTAGTTTTATAATTGTTTGAAAAAAATAAAAAAAATCTGGTGGTCGCACAGCACACAACTTTCACTCTCTCCGGTATTCGAAAATTGTGTTCTGTGCTTGTCACACCAGTTCTATTTTTCCTATGAAGTACAAGAGTAAAGTGTGTTTTGAACAAGTACATCAGTAAAGTATTAGTACTTTTTGGGCGATTTTGTTTTAAAAGCTTATTTTCATGCCTAACGGGGGGTGCTTAACTTTAAAAAAAGAATTTTAATTTTTTTTTACTTTCTCTTTTATTAAGTTTCATATCTAAAGCCAGATTAGGAAGAGATAGCAACCTCCTTGTATTCGACATGCTGTCACCAATCGTAGGCTTGGAGGAGAAAGAACTCTTTGCAGTAGCGAGCCTGCTAGGGGCAAAGGAGGAGGGGGGGGGCGGGGGGAGGCGCTCGCTCCCCGCCAGAAGTCTTTGGTGGCCCTCGTCAACGACACGCCCTAGACCAGTGCTTCTTATAGTGGACCGCGGCCTCCTATGGGGGCCGCGAAGAGTGGCAAATGTAAAAAATACACACATTAATCAAAACATGTTTTTTTTTCACCCTTTCACTGTTAACATTAGTAAATGCATACATTGACTAGTAAGTGTATGCATATACGAAATTCAAAATTATAAATAGTTTTTTAATCAATCTGAATTTAAAAAAAATAGGGGGGCCGTGAGATATTGACTTGTGTCCCAAGGCGCCCGCGACTTCAAAAAGTTTAAAAAGCCCTGGCCTAGACCCCCAAGGAAAAAAACAATGGGGATAACATTCTTTCGATAGGTTGACTAAAAAATTTGATAGATATCAATTCTAGTATTTAATTGAATGCAATTTAACGAGGTCCAAGTGGAATTATGCTCCCCTCCCTTCCAGCCCGGCCTCAAGGGATCATTACGCCGCTGGGGCTTTTCCTTCTCCCTCCCCTCCTGATTTTTGTTTTAATCATAAAATTTGTTGTTTTACTCTTTGGGAATCCTGAGAAAATTGAAATAGCATGTTGTTGCTTCTACTCACGATTTATAGGTAATTATAATCTATCATCTTTTTCAAATTGAGTATAGATATAGTACTTGAAACGGAGAGTAACGTAGTAATAATTTGAATCTCTAAATATTTCTGGGGAATTAATTATAATCAAATTTCTTTAATATCTGGATACAAATTTAGATTTTTGATAGTTTTATGACATGATTTATTGCCACCTCCAGGCAAACCCTTTGGGCAGTCATAAATAAATTCTTTTGTTTTTCCAGACAGTTCCCTCACTTTAACTCAAGGTTATTATTAAAATTTGCAATGCAAAAAAAAAAATCTCAAAATGACAAAATACATGCCCGCCGAAGGCGGGCTTTGCGACCACTAATCTATATATATATAATAAAAATGAAATGGAAAATGTATGTACATTAGAGGTATGACTTTTCGACTTTTTTATTTTTAAAAGATTTCCTGTATCACTACTCAATGAACTTTTGCCTATTAATGACTAAAATGACGTTTATTCCATTAAAATAAAAAAAAAGGTCACGCACAAACCACTTTGAAATTTTAGGTTGACTGGTCGCAGTCTTGTATAAGACGGTATATAAGGGAGATGTTTAAAGCGGGTAGTTGAGTTTTAATTAGCTTAATTTGCTTAATTTGGTGTCAAATATAACTTTCAGAACGCTCTAAGAAATCCCGGGGGGGGGGTAAGGTGTACCCTCTTGGAAGGGGTAAGCCAAAATCAAAAATATATTTTATTTTTTTCTCATAAAGACTTAATGATAAAATATATAAATTTTATTTAAAAAAGCAAATTTTAGTATTTTTTTATTATTCTAAATAAAATATAGGCGTTGATCGGCTGCAGCAAATGTTCGAAGAGAAAGGTACCCCAAACCCAAGTTTATTAGTTGCCAGCTCTATCTCCTGAATCGCCTTCAACGTGTTCTTATGGGCGATGAGCTCCATGGGTTGACTAAATCACCAAACATACACTACTTCTTTGTGCAGGATTTGATTAGCAATTATAATAAATTAAAAGGAGCCCTCAGCAACATTAAAACTAAAATTAAGGAAACAGGCGACTGAAGAGACGACATGAAGTTTCTTTACCACCTCACTGGTGTCTTCCGTCACTTCGCTGAGGGTAATAAAATCTCTTTCGTGAAGTTTCAACAAATTCCAAATATCAGCAATGTACAATGGTCCTCTCGTGCCATCCTAGCCCTTCTTACGTTTATTCTGATGCCTGAAATCCGTAACCGTTTGCGTAAAATTTGTTCATTCATTTCTTACTAATGGGATGATCATTAATTCAGCAGCCAATACTTTAGCGTTGAAGATTTTTGATGAACTATCTGCAGCTCTGAATCAGCAGGACTCAATTGCTTTAAAACCCACTGGAAAATAGATGAATTTCCAATCAACATTGCCCGAAACAACCAATGTTGTGAGGGTGCGGTGCAATCAAAGTTATGGAAGAAGTCTACTAAGACTCCTCCCTCAACAAGGACAACCCCCTACTGAGATTCATCCTCAACAATGACCTTATTTAGAATAGTTGACTTCATTGTGTCTCTAATGACCCTAAATATGTGAGTGTAAAGCTTGTGTACAATTTTGTATCTATTTAAAGTGACTTCAAAAATTGGCAAAAAATTTGATATATAAAATTTTCAAATCATTTTGTGCGTGACGTTTTTTTTATCAAATCACCTTGAAAGTATGATTTTAATCAATCTTTAGTAAAAGTTCATCAAGTTATGATACAGGGATACGAGGTTGTTAAAAAGTCATACCCCTAATGTACATATGTATATGTTTCTAGCAATAAATAATATTAAAGTATAATAATATTTAATAGTTATTTTTTTCGAGATCTATATATTTGAATAAAATATTAGTATTCAAAATACCTCAAATTGGATTTTAACTAAGTAATTGGTCTATTTAACAAGAGTGTTTTTTATTGGTGTGGCTAAACGCCCCATGGCCCCCGGGAATCGAACCCGGGATCTCCAGTCTTTCCAGGGCCTCGGTGTGCTGGATATCCTGGGTTCGATTCCCGGGGGCCATGGGGCGTTTGGCCTCACCAATAAAAAACTCTCACATTCTTGTTAAATATAATAATAAAATTATTGTGAAGACCCCTATCCTTCGAATTAGACGGTAGATATGTTTCAGAGAAAAATGTGTAACATTTTGAATGTAAAACCTACACGGTTTATATTAATACTAATATTAACTTGACTAATATTAATTATACGTTTTTTTGCATACTTGTCGATTTACACAATCGACAAGTATGCAAAAAAACGTATAATTTAGATGTTCATTAATTATGAATCTTTTTTCATCAGTCGAAATTATTTGTGTCGAATCGATTTCCGAGGAGATTTAGTAAAGAAATCCGTTTTTTTTTTTTTTTTTTTAACTGTAGACTATAGAAGCGAAAACGTGAAAAAGTAGCGTGTCAAACTAGGGATCCGTTATTATTTGTAACTTAAAACAAAAAAAGTAAAAATCTGGTGTGACTGGCGCACAGCACACAACTTTCTCTTACCTTCGGTAATCGAAAGTTGTGTACTGTGCTTGTCACACCAGATTTTTTGTGTCGACATATATTTAGTTCCCGACAGTACGGAACATATGATGAATTCAGATGTAAAATTTATAAGTATGGGAAAATATTTATATTTTGTTACCATGGCAACCATTTCTCCTATCTTTTCTATGGAGTACAAGAGTAAAGTGGTCTTCATAAGATTTCAATCGCAAAATGAGAATATACATTTTAAAGAGCATCTAAAAAATAATTGATTTTTGAATTTAAAAAAAAATCGTTGGAGCAAATTTTGAGAAAATCGAAAAAAACTGAAAAATTACATCAGTAAAGTACTAGTAATCTTTGGGCGATTTTGATTAAAAGCTTATTTTTCCGGTCCCGGGGGGTGTTTAACTTAAATATAAAATTCCAACCTCGTAGCTCAATTCCTTCATGCTTAAAATTGAACACATACACACCCACCCACCCACACACACACACACACAGACAGACCATGTCACGAAAACCACTTTTTTGGATTCAGGGGACCTCAAAACGTGAAGATCCATCAAAATCTCGACATCGAATTTTTGACATGAATCCAATACTTTCTCTCTATATATATATTACATATATACATAGGTAAGAGAAAGTAAAAATACTTAGCCTGGAGTGTGATATTTTCAAAAGTACCAACAGGTAGGCTTATATAAAATAGCCATCTAATGTTATATTTGGTTTCACGAAGTTTGTTTTTAAAAATTTCCTAAATTAGGCCCCCTTTGATTATTACAATTCTCAATTGAAGCTTCACTATTAAAAAATATCCGGTTATTGCCACAGTGCCGATCACGTTTCTTGAACCTTCTTTCTCTCTCTCTCATGTTTGCCGTCAATCATCTTCTTATCCAGCCACATTCTCACTGAGTGCCTTAAAGCCCCTCTGAGACCCATCCTGGATATATCATTGTCGTTTTTAAAGCGGCTGATGTCTTCCAAGCACGCACCAACCACCAGTCAGTCACTTTTCGCAAGTCTCCATTTCTAGCCTAACGATAACGTAGACTAACTAATCGGATAAATTTTGTTTAACAATTTTTGTGAATATATATTGATATATTTTGTTGGGCCAAACAATTTCAAAAAACTATTTCTTTTTCTGGGCTGATGACCTACTTTGGTTTCGAGTTGAAGAAAATAAACTTAAAAAATTTTATATGAAAGGATTATTTGTATTATTATATCACTATAATACATAATTCATTAGGCCTATATTATTTATTAAAATTAAAAAAAAAAAGTTTAATTCCCTCCAGAATCAAACTCGTAAAGCGAAACAATTTTTCTCATATAAATTAATGTAAAATGCGTTAATGCGTTCCATGTCGAAAAAAATCTCTCTTAGGGCTGTTTTCTTGCGGGTTTTTCTTCGGGGACATTTATTCACAGATTTAATAAATTTTTAACACAAAAAATTACAAATCTATTTCCTGATTATCTACCTAATAATTAATTCAATTAATTTTTATTCATGTACATTTAAAACAATATAACACAAGTTTGAGAAAATGTGCGATCACAAGTGACACTACGATGCTACATTAAATTAATTAAAAATTAAAAAAGCGAATCATTCTTTTACAATTTGTTGTGGTCGTTATGCGAATTACTCGCTATGAGAGGTGCTCGTTAAGCGAGGTTCTACTGTATTTATTATTCAACACGTTGTTCAATTAGAGATATAAAACAAGTAAAGTAGATGGATAAAAATAGATAGTTAAATAAATTTTTGATTAGTTCAACCACCAAAGTCTGGTCTGGTTGCTTTTGAAATGAGCAAAGTTTTACTTCTAAACAAAATCATTAAAACCGATTTCGACTAAATTGAAAACAAGAAATAAAGAGACTATAGAGTAAGAGAGAGAGAGTGTAGAGAGAGTTTTATTCACTGTTTCCATTATCAACTTGAATTTTTTTTTCGATTTATATATATATATAAATTTGATTAAAATCAATTGACCAACTACTTTTGATATTGAAAATGTTTTATATAGACAATGGCAGAGAAATGAAATACTTTGTACTTTTTTTTATTGAATAAAAACATTTTGTAAAACGAATTTATTCACATTCAAGTTAACAAGTTTAAAATTAATCAAAAAAAAAAAAAAAATCGTGGAAAAAAGAATATCGATAATATGCTCTTTTCTGTGTAACATTTGATTGAATTATTTCAACATTACAAAAAAAAATCATAAATCGCTCTCAAGTTTTTAAATTATTCCTTTTAAGTTAATGAAGTTGAGATATTAAATATAAAAATTTTAATACATATTAAAAAAGAAAGAGGTTAAATGCTGCTCGTAAGAAATTACTTTGTTTTAAGGACTCTAACTCTAATAATAATAATACTAAAGTTTATAATATAAATATATACTCAGGACTTTCCTAAGATGAAAAGTTGATATATTTATACTATAAAAAATCTGGTGTGACTGGTCGCACAGCACACAACTTTCTCTTACATTCGGTAATCGAAAGTTGTGTGCTTGTCACACCAGATTTTTTGTGTCGACATGTATTTAGTTTCCGACAGTACGGTAGATTCGATTTTCAAGATGTAAAATTTATAAGTATGGAAAATATTTATATATATTTGTTACCCCGGCGCTACTCACAAAGGGGCGCCAAATGGTCCGCAAAACAAAAAAAATCTGGTGTGACTGGCGCACAGCACACAACTTTCTCTTACCCTTCGGTAAGAGAAAGTTGGGCACTGTGCTGGTCACACCAGATTTTTTGTGTCGAGATATATTTAGTTTCCGATAGCACCTTAGTTTCAAACTTGCATTTTAAATGTTGACTGCTTCAAATAAACTATGGTTATTTTTCAAAATTTTAATCTCATATTTGGACATTTTATACACAATATAGAATCGTAAATAAATACAAAATTTCATAAGAATTGGAAAAAAAAATTTTAAATGCCTAAAAAGTTCCAAAGGGGACCCCCTTTTGAATCGAAATTAACATACAAATCCCTATAGGAAATTAACATTGTTCCTATGCGAAGATAAGG
Organism: Euborellia annulipes; assembly: GCA_023213315.1. Taxonomy (NCBI): domain Eukaryota; kingdom Metazoa; phylum Arthropoda; class Insecta; order Dermaptera; family Anisolabididae; genus Euborellia; species Euborellia annulipes. The sequence continues at coordinate 13,480 of JAKCPI010026329.1, read as the reverse complement.
TGGAAAGGGAATTTAAAAAGAGTAGAGAGAGACGATAATGTTTGCAAGTGAGAGAGAGACATATATGTTTTCTTTGAAACAATTAGACACAAATAAATTTAAAAAAAATGGGAATTTAAATAATAATTGATTTTTAATCTAATAAAAAGAAAAAGTTTTAAATTCCGTTACCATGGCAACCATTTCTATCTTTCCTATGAAGAACAAGAGTAAAGTGGTCTTCAGAAGATTTCAACGGCAAAATGAGAATATACATTTTAAAGAGCATCTAAAAAATAATTGATTTTTGAATTTTAAAAAAAATCCTTGGAGGGAATTTTGAGAAAATCGAAAAAAACTGAAAAAGTACATCAGTAAAGTACTAGTACTTTTTGGCCGATTTTGTTCAAAAGCTTATTTTGAGCGTGTGGGAAGGTACCTAAGTTAAATATAAAATTTCAATCCGGTAGCTCAATTCCTTCATGCTAAAAATCTGTCCACACATACAGACACACGCACACACACACACACACACACACACACACACATACATACACACACACACACACAGACCAATTTGCGGGACCCACTTTTTTGGACTCAGGGGACCTCAAAACATGTATATCCATCAAAATCTCGACATCGAATTTTTGACATGATCGCAATACTTTCTCTCCTATATATTTCATATATAGGCTAAGAGAAAGTAAAATTGCTAGACAATTTTTATTACAATTAATTTCTGGAAAATATATTTTAAATTTGGTACCAATGAAATATTATATAATAATTTTGTATATTTACATATAAAATATGGTTTTCGAATGGGGGAGGGGCGCTAAAAACGTATTGTGCCCCGGGCGCGAGTTAAGCTCGCTACGCTACTGGTTACCATGGCAACCATTTCTCCTAATTTTTCTATGGAGTACAAGAGTAAAGTGATCTTCAGAAGATGTCAATAGCAAAATGAGAATATACATTTTAAAGAGCATCTAAAAAATAATTGATTTTTTAATTTTAATCAAAATTGTTTGAGCGAATTTTGAGAAAATCGAAAAAAAACTGAAAAAAAAAATACATTAATCAAGTACTAGTACTTTTTGGCCGATTTTGTTCAAAAGCTTATTTTCACGCCTCAGGACGGTGTCTAACTTGAATATAAAATTTCAACCTAATAGCTCAATTCCTTCATGCTTTAAATTGAACCCAGACATACAGACAGACAGACCATGTCGCGAAACTCACTTTTTTGGATTCAGGGGACCTCAAAACCTGTATATCCATCAAAATCTCGACTTCGAATTTTTGACATGAATCCAATACATTCCCTCTCTGTATATCAACATATACATATAAGTAAGAGAAAGTAAAAATTATTGATTTATGAATTTAAATTTAAATCGTTAGAGTTTATTTTGGAGATAAACTTTGAATCGGGCTCTTAAAACGTGTATTTTCATAAAAATCACGACATCGAATCTTTGAAAAGATCCCCCTCCCCCCCCCCCCTACTTTCTTTCTACATGAGAAAGTAAAAACAAAATTTAATCCTTAAAAAAACATTTTCGTTTATTTTTTTTTCGAAATGGAGAATGGATAAAAATAACTTGGCAGTAGTTTCAATTTAAGGGTTGACTCTTCATAATCGCGCGACTTGGAGCTCAGGCAATGGAATGCCGACGACCCGAACAAGAAGTTTAATATTGCATCCGACATTTGGTTTGCCTCTGACAAAGGAAGAATTTAATATTACCGACCAGTGATAGGCTTAGAGACAGAGAGAGAGAGAGAGAGAGTTGCTTCCGAGAGACTTTATGTCTATTAATGCGACTTGTATGTTCCCCTTAATGAAAATAAGTTGGCCCTCCTAAGCACTCTATATTGACATTGTCAATTGCATTTGTGTGTACAACTTAACTTAGCTTACTTGACCATTCATGTTCGAGTTTGAATAGAAGCCAACAAACTAACAGCAAGTTCAATTGCTCTTTCCTTTTAGGATACAAACACAGTTTAAGTCCTTAAGAGAAAGGGAAGAAAATTTCATTCACTTTTCAAAATCGATTTAAAATTTTACCATCTTAAAAATGTAATTAGAATTTAGCAAATTGTATGAATTTTTTTTTCTTTCCCGCTAATTATTATTATTATTATTTGAAATTCCTTTCGGAATCCCCGTTTATATACCCGAGGTGAGTTCGTGCACTAAGACACACACCTCAAACCCAACCAGCCTTTGGCCGTAGCCATCTACTGGAGCCCCGTGAAGTTACATTATTTCCCATCTCTAACTCCTCCTCCTCCTGCGTTCATTCTAATTAGTGAACTAATCCTTATTTCTGGTTCCACCCTGCGTGTGTATGTGCATAGGTGTGAGATTGTATATGTTTTAATTTTAATTATATCTCTGTAAATATTCATTGAATAAAGATGAGGTTTGCCAAATTTATAGTCCGAGGCGCAACTACATTGGTTGACGCCCCCCTTCCTCGCAGGTACAAGAACCCCCACCACCCAAAAAAAAATTCAAGAAATTTAAAATCTTTTATTATTTAGTTGTACAAAACACAGCTTAAAGTTTAGAAAAACCGAATTTTTACAGTTTTTTCTTAACTTTGGACACCTCTAATACAATTTTTTCGATCCCTGAATGAAAAAACCATACATTTACGATATTCTATAGTTCTTCAACTTTCCATTCTTGAAAATCTATTAATTTTAAACAAAATTATGAACAAAATAGTTATCAAATGTTTCAGCGCTATCCATTTACCCAAAAAAAGCTCAAAGTTCTAAGGAAGGCATTTATCATAAAATCTTCTTATATTTGTACTTGACTTTGTTAACTATTTTGTTTTTTGTTTATAATTCCGTTAATAATTAACCGATATGCACGAATAAATGATTTTTGGAAAATTAATGAACTACAGATTATCGTAAATACACGATTTTTGCATTCAGGGATGGTAAAAAAATTTTAGGGATGCCAAAATTAAAAAAAAAACTGAAAAAATTCGATTTTTCTAAACTTTTAGCCGTTTTGCACTAATTAAACACCTCCGATTGTACTGAAACTTGAATATTACTATGTATTTTAACTATCTACATATTTTTAAGGGGATGGAAACAGTTAATGAATTGTAAATTTTGATGATAATGTGTTTACTGCATTTTATTTTTTAAATTCTTTTATATATTTTTGATGCGCCCCTCCGCATTGCGGGGTCTGTGGGGGTGTTATTTACGCCCCTGTTTATAGTCTAAAGTGTCGTAAGGCAAAGGGGTTATTCGGCCTAAGAGCGGTAAATTATTATCGCGAACCATGATTTTCTTAGTTTCCACTCGATTAAACTCACTTATTTTGAAAAATGTCAACATCGACATGTTTGATATGAATCGAATACTTTCTCTCTATATATTTCATATATAGAGTAAGAGAAAGTAAAATTACTCTTACTTACACTTAACTTTCTTACATTATAAAATTTTTTATTTAAGGTCTTTTTCGACATCTGAGGCAATTTAGCCTCTTCCCCCCCCCTCTCCCGCCAATTTTTCGAGAAGGAATCTACTCTAAGTATACACAAATAAATGAGATTTTTCGGACCTCTCACTCTATATTTGTATTCAAATGTTAAAATGCTTGTGTTTCAACAAAAGTTAACTTGTTGTTATTGTGTAACAAATATAGAAAAAAAAATATGTGAGCCAACCAACTGCTGACAATTGTTTGCATTCGCAAAACATTTGAAAAAAAAATCTATTAAAAAAAAAAAGATTTAAGAATTTTAGAGAGAGCAAACACGTGACATATTTATTAAAAAAAAAAAAAAACGAGTTAACATATTGTTAAATAAAATAAAGTTACTAAATATTGCAATAGGAAGAAAATGCAAATAGAAAAATGGGATAATCTTCATCAAATATAATTCTTGTTATTAATAATCGAAAGTGCGATGTTATGATAATAATACTTTTCTCGCTAGTGATCAGTGGCGGATTACCCACTAGGCACGTGCCTAGAGGCCCCCATATACCTAGAAGAGGGGTCCCAAAATATTTTTTTGTAAATATTAAATTTTTGTTTAAAAAAATATTTTTTTGAACCAAAATATACCAAATATATTCTGTTATGATTTATGAATACTTTTCTGTGTGTAATTGTAAGTCTATTCTGTAGCTCTAATTAAAAATAAAGTACAATTTGCCTTTTATTTTTATTTTTAAAAATTTTAAATGGGTAGTTGATAGTTGGTAGAACAAAAAATAATTGCATTTTCAATATCAAGGTGGGGGGAGGGGTGCAAACATAAAGTGCCTAGAGGCCCAGAAGTGCTAGTGATGTTAGTTAAAAAATAGGCCTAGGAATTCATAGATATAGAAAGTTTTTTTTGTTTGTCTTTTGTAAATAAGGAAAAACGATATTACATGATTTATATTAACATAAACGAGGCAAATACATACTGTAGTACTCACAGGCATAGCTAGAAATTTTTGATAGGAGGCGGTTCAAGACAGGATTTTCATCCCCCTCCGTAGCTACGCCTATGTCTGTACTTAAAGCGTTGAGCCCTAGTTTATTCAATTTAAATGTTTTGAGAGAAAATTAAATGAATGACCTCTGAAAGAGCTCATTTTCTTTTAGCTTTTAAAAATAAAATTAGAAAAGTTATATCTAATACTATTTTTTATTAAATAAATTTTTTAGCTAATTGCAAATTAATTTCAAGGGTGTTTAAAGAGATTTTCAGTTTCTTAGTGTTCTCATCTTGAAACTTAATATAAAATTCGAAAATGAGGATATTATTTGTATGGTTCGTTAGTCTTAAAGCACAGCTGTGGCACAATCACAGAGAGACGGACAGTTAGAAACAAGACCTCCGAAAAGCCTAGGGCGTTCAGAGAAGAAAGACTTAAGGGTTGCTTGCTTAGTTTGGGAGGTGTCGTCGTTTTTGGAGATGAGAATGGTTGGTGGCAAAACAAGACGCCCAGCCATTTTCATCCACTATCGCCTTGAATTTCTCTCTCGCTTTCTCGTTTCAATGTTTCATAGGGGGGGGGGGGATGGAAGAAGATATGTTCAACTTTGTCGTTGTTTTGAAAACTAAGTCGAAAACCCGTTTTTCACCCTTCGTTGTCCCATTTCTCGCACTTCTCCCCCCCCCCCCCCCCGGGCCTCCCTCCTTGCGTGTAGACTTAACCCGATTTTAAAATCAGTATGATCAAACTTAATAGAGCAACAAATTATTTTAAAAAATCTGGTGTGGCAAGCACAGAATACAACTTTCGATTACCGAAGGTAAGAGAAAGTTGTATTCTGGGCTTGCCACACCAGATTTTTGTGTCGATTGTGTATTTGGTTTCCGACAGTAAGGTACATTCGATTTTCAAGATGTAAAATTTATAAGTATCGAAAATATTATATTTTGTTGCTATGGCAACCATTTCTCCTCTTTCATATGAAGTATAAGAGTAAAGTGTGCTTCAAACAATTTTGAGAGCAAAATGAGAATATACATTTGAAAGAGCATCTAAAAGATAATTGATTTTTGAATTTTAATCAAAATCGTTGGGGCGAATTTTGAGAAAATCGAAATAAACTGAAAAATTACATCAGTAAAGTACTAGTACTCTTTGGTGGATTTTGTTCAAAAGCTTCGTGCCACGTCCTATTGGGATACCTAACTTAAATATAAAATTTCAACTTCCTAGCCCTTTTCGTTCTTGAGATATTTTGTTTACACACACACACTTACAAGTTAGACAGTCAGACCATGTAGCAAAAACCACTTTTTTTGGATTCAGGGGACCTCAAAACGTGTATATCCGTTAAAATATCGACATCGAATTTTTTACATGAATCCAATACTTTCTCTCTATATATATTAACATTTAGATAGAGGTAAGAGAAAGTAAAAATAAAATTTATAACGTTTTTCTATAGAGATAAAATTTAGACAAACAATATGTTCCGTTAAGGGCATGTAGGAATGGCTTTTAAATTTATATCCCAAATCATTTAGCAATTTTTTTTTAAGGAATTTTTTTTAAAATAAGTTCCGGGATGACCGAGCTCGAGCTCGGTGGTTTTTCCTTTTGATAAGATTGGTTAAACTAAAAAAGTATTATATCTAATTAAAGTACTAGTGCTCGAAGTACCTCAAAGACAAAAAAAACCTAGCTTAATTTCATATTGGTACAAATAAGAGCGAATTTTTTAGGAAAACTAAAAAAGCACATTAGTAAAGTACTAGTACGTGTGGTTTTTCAAAGAAGAGACCTAGGCTAATTTGTTTTGTTTACGGGAAATGGTATCCAGTATATTTAAACATTTTGGGAATCACTGAAATCGACAAAATATTTTAAAAGTTTTTTTTTTTTGACTGATAATTTATGCTGGTACATACCTGTTGAAAATTGTTTTTCGGGCAAAAAGCAATATCTATTATTATTATTATTATGTAAGTAGATGTATTATTGTTTTATTTATGCTGATTCCAGCATATTACTCCCAGCTGAAGACCATGAAATACAAAAATCAAAATTTTTTAATTTTATTTAAGGTCTTTTTCGGCATCAAAGGTCATTTAGTCCCCCTATATTTATTTCAATTGAATTGATAGCCAATCGAATTGAAATAAATTTTAGTCGCATGAGACGGGATGCGAATCTTTGGCCCCTAGCACAAGAGACAGAACTCTACCACTGAGCTAACTTGGTCCTAATAATGCAATAATGCATCTATTTGATTTAAACTCACTAATGACGCAATTCCTTTGGTTAATAAAATTTTTTATTTAATTTGTTTTAACAAATTTGATGCTATTAAAATGATAAATTTAGTTACTGTTTCTATTCCATTTATTTATTCTTCTATATATTCTCTATACTCTCTCTCTCTTTCTCGTGACAAATGATCATCGTTGCTTTTCTTTATTAAATAGACATTAATAAACTTTGATCGCGTAACGCTCGATAAAATTTCATTCGTGATCATAAATTCAGGGGGCCATTTAATAGGACAAGACGGGGCTACTTGTTGATAAGGCGACTTCCCTAAGACTTAAGAAGGTCACCAGCACGCGAGGGATAGACTTCTCTTTCCCTCTGCCTCTGTCTCTCTCCCTTCCATCCACCAATCATTTGCTTTCTCAATTGATTTTCTAATTTTTTAGGACAGAGATCAAAGTTCTAAAAGGAGAAAAAAAAAAAAATTACACAAAAATTCTTATAACAGGTCAAAAGATTCCTATTAAAAATTTATTTTTATAAACATAACTGCCAATAAATTTATTAACTTTATAAAATTCTTTGAATGAGAAGATTGAAATTAGAATAAATGATTTCTCGTTTAAATGTTAAAAAAAAGTGAATAGATGAGTTTATACAATAAATTAATTTTATTTTACTCTTTGTTTCAGGTAAGAAGGCCTTTTCTTCTTCTTCCAACGAATCTGAATCTTAATCAAACCAAAAGAGGTAAAATATTAATTTATTTTCTAGATTGGAAGAAGGCAAGTACGGGTCCAGCAAATAAGGAGAGTCTTTGGATGCCAAATTCCGAAAAAGAGACGTTTTGGACAAAATTTTATTTGTCCTTCCTCAGTACTAGTAGGCTTATAATTTTTTTTTTTTTTTTTTTTTTTAACACACTTTTTTCTCATTCACACTCATATTCACATACAGTCTTTTCGGCAAACTTAGGCCATTTAAAACTTTTACGATATCCGTTAAAGAGATTATTATATACATATTAGGGGTCCAGGCATTCTTATTTAGGCAATTTGGTATCCAAATGGCTTAAATAAAATCACCGGACTACCTGGGGTCCGAACCCTCGACTTTTGGTATACGAGGTTAGCACGCTAACCTCTACACCAAACCCCGATGGCAGGCTTATAATTTAATCGGGCACAAAGTAGTCAACAATGGCAACTTTTTCCCAGATTAAATTATAAGCCTATTAGGCCCTCGGGGCATGGCGTAGAGGTTAGCGCGCTAACCTCATATACCAAACGTCGCGGGTTCGGACCCCAGGCAGTCCGATGATTTTATTTAAGACAATTGGATACCAAATGGCTTAAATAAGAATGCCTGGACCCCATATATGTATATTTATCAATAACGGATATCGTAAAAAGTCTTATATGGCCTGAGTTGCCGAAAAGACTGTGTGAATGTGTGTGTGAGTGTGAATGAGAAAAAAGTGTGAGTGTTTTTTGTAAAAAAAAAAAAAAAAAGCCTATTAGGACTGATGATGGACAAATAAAATTACGGAGGATGGACAAATAAAATTTTGTCCGAAACGTCTCTTTTTCGGAATTTGGTATCCGGCTCTCCTTATTTGCTGGACCCGTACTTGCTCTCTTCCATCCCTTAATTTATTTTCTATTTATTATAAAAATCAAATTATACAGTATAAATGGGTTAATAGGCGGATTTATTTTCGAGAAGATGAGATCTGTCATTTTAATAATAAACTTACTTCATTATATATAGAGATAAAAAGTGTATCTGTCAATCTATCGCCATTTAAATCATAAATAAATGATTAAATACAAAATGTGAGGATGGGAATGTTTTTACAAGAATAATAAATAGCTGAATACCCTGCTGGCAGGCTTTGCCCTACTGGAAATCTGTTTTTTTTTTTTTTTTTTTTTTTTTTTTGTTTGTAAGATCGTTTTCTGCCCGGGAGCGAAAAATTTATTTCATTTGATTTGACTACAAATCATTTGAAATAAATAGGGATGGAGTCTAAATGGCCTTAGATGCCGGAAAAGACCTTCAAAAAAAAAAGATCGTTTTCTATTATTAGTCAGGGTTTTAAATATGTTTGGTGTAAATTAAAAACATATTTATACGTAGGTATGTTTTAATGCATCCTTGAATTTTAATTGATAAGGAGATAAAATTAATTACCCGGACTGATAGAGAACGAGTGTACCGACTAGTTCAGTTATTCCACCCAGGAGGTAGTGGCGCCACTGATCAAGAGCGCCTGATAGTTTTTTTTTTTTTTAAACACTCACACTTTTTCCCCACTCACATTCACACACACATATTTTCAGCAACTTAGGCCATTTAAGACTTAAACGATACTCATAATTTATTAATATATATTTATTGGGCTCCAGGCATTCTTATTAAGCCATTTGGCGCCTGCTAGTTAGCAAATACCTTCCAAAAATGATATTATGATGGCGAATACCTAAGCTCATAAAAAAGCTATACATATGCAAATAAAGGTTTCTATCTAGGATACCAACTGACTGATAGAACCAACAAAATTAATTAGTCCTGTTAAAATTTTTATATTCTTATTCCATAAAAAAAATTAACCTGAATTTTTATATTCTTAAAATAAAGATAATTAAATATCTGAATTAAAATAAAAAAATATTTTCTTGTAAATAGTCTCCCAGGTTTTTTCAAAAATTCCCTCAAAATCGAATCGATTTACTGATATATGAGCTATCCATACGTCTGTGAAAGAATTTTTAAATTTTGTCCATGCTCATACAAACAGACTTTTGTTTTATATAGACCCTGTTATGCATTAGTGTGTCAAGCGCCAAAAAAAATTGTAAATTAGAGTTAAGCACGGAATATTGTTTCAAATGCTATAATTAATAGTATTTTTTATGAAATATATCCTAAAAAAATCTGGTGTGACTGGCGCACAGCACACAACTTTCTCTTACCCTTCGGTAAGAGAAAGTTGCGCACTGTGCTGGTCACACCAGATTTTTTGTGTCGAGATATATTTAGTTTCCGATAGCACCTTAGTTTCAAACTTGCATTTTAAATGTTGACTGCTTGAAATAAACTATGGTTATTTTTCAAAATTTTAATCTCATATTTGGACATTTTATACACAATATAGAATCGTAAATAAATACAAAATTTCATAAGAATTGGAAAAAAAAATTTTAAATGTCTAAAAAGTTCCAAAGGGGACCCCCTTTTGAATCGAAATTAACATACAAATCCCTATAGGAAATTAACATTGTTTCTATGCGAAGATAAGGTGGAAAGGGAATTTAAAAAGAGTAGAGAGAGACGATAATGTTTGCAAGTGGGAGAGATATATATATATGTTTTCTTGGAAACAATTAAAAACAGAAATAAAATAAAAATAAATGGGAATTTAAATAATAATTGATTTTTAATCTAATAAAAAGAAAAAGACCCTAATGGCCTCTGTAGCCGAAAAAGGGGAATAAAAAAAAAAAAAAAAAAAAAAAAAAGAAAAAGATTTAAATTCCGTTACCATGGCAACCATTTCTATCTTTCCTATGAAGAACAAGAGTAAAGTGGTCTTCAGAAGATTTCAACGGCAAAATGAGAATATACATTTTAAAGAGCATCTTAAAAATAATTGATTTTTGAATTTTAATCAAAATCGTTAGAGCGAATTTTGAGAAAATCGAAAAAAACTGAAAAAGTACATCAGTAAAGTACTAGTACTTTTTGGCCGATTTTGTTCAAAAGCTTATTTTGAGCGTGTGGGAAGGTACCTAAGTTAAATATAAAATTTCAATCCGGTAGCTCAATTCCTTCATGCTAAAAATCTGTCCACACATACAGACACACGCACACACACACACACACACACACACACACACACACACACACATACATACACACACACAGACCAATTTGCGGGACCCACTTTTTTTGGACTCAGGGGACCTCAAAACATGTATATCCATCAAAATCTCGACATCGAATTTTTGACATGATCGCAATACTTTCTCTCCTATATATTTCATATATAGGCTAAGAGAAAGTAAAAATTTATATGTAATGTTACTTGCACAATTGACAAAAAAATTATATATAATCCAATGAAAACAAAAAACTTTAATGTTAATTTTCTCAAAACTCGGTAGCTGGCGCTTGACACACTAATGCATAACAGGGTCCATATAATAGTAATAGACAGGGTTACTATAATTTATTGAGGCCCTATCCGGACAGACGTCTTCCGAGGGGTCTGGGGGGTATGGAAAAATTTTTGAAAATAAGGCACACTTACAAGCTTGATTTATAAGCTTTTTCGGGCATTTCTCAGACAGAACAAGTGTTCCAAATCCGTACTGTCCGGACGAAATCCGGTAACCATAATAATAGATAAGAGAAATATTTTTTTTTTATAAAAAAACGTTCACACTTTTTTCTCATTCACACACACTCACACTGTCTTTTCGGCAACTCAGGCCATATAAGACTTTTTACGATATCCGTTATTGATAAATATACATATAGGCATTCTTATTTAAGCCATTTGGTATCCAATTGGCTTAAATAAAATCATCGGACTGCCTGGGGTCCGAACCCACGACGTTTGGTATACGAGGTTAGCACGCTAACCTCTACACCAAGCCCCGAGGGCTAAGAGAAATATTATAATTACGAGGTTTAAGAGGGCAAAGACCCCGTCTGTACTCACCACCAAAGGCGCTGTTGATATAATAATAAATATAATTTATGAATTATTTCTCTTGTTAGCCAACTGCGTGATCCAATTTTCTATTATATTAATAATAAAATTATAGTATAGAAATTGAACTTCTCCTTTCTTGTGCAAATTTCCTGATTTGCTGATCGATTGCTGTTATTTTCCCTCCAACCAAGCAACAACATTTCTATAAGCGTAGATCTCCCGGATTTATAAACTGTGCAACGAGCCAGTTCCTATAAACCCGTTCAATTATCAACCTACCATTTGGCCTCCCTAGAATAAAGCCATATACAATATACGGTTGCCTGAATTGAATTAAAAGCCTTGCGAGATAGCTTCAAGTAGTTATTACCATACGAAATGTTCCAAATAGGGCTCCATTTTCGTGCACGAATGGATTATGCATGGAAATAGTTTTGTTGACCAATGGTGTAAAGATAATGCGAACGTGTGGGCTCCAAACAGATAGGCTTAATTTCCATTTAATATATCATTGCCATTGATGAACCTAAACTTTTGACATTTCTCCGGGGTGTTAAATTAAAAAAAAAAAACATTCATTTTTTTTTATTTTTTAATAAAATTATGATTAAAAAAAGAATTTTTATTAAATATTTAGAGGGGACTTTAATATTTAACTAAATTCACAAATAGAATCTCATATGGACATTCTTTATTAATAGCCTATGTTGTTATTATTGATTATGAGAATTTAGTTGCTTTAAGTCTCATTAATTTTTAACTTTGCCCACCAACCGTAGCTTGGGTAGATAAAGTTTATGTAATCGTAAAAAAAAATCGAAATTGAACTGAATTCAGCTGCCAAAATGCGTTTTGAAGTCCCCAAAAACGTCAGCAAAGAAAAAACACAAGTACACTCACTCGTCGAAAAAATGGACTTCTTTTTCTTTTACAAGTATAAAGAAAGATATGAGATTCTAGAAATATTTTTTTTAATATAATATTTAATAAAGTTAGTGCCCGGGAACCTATGTTCAGAGAGGATACATTAGCTTCTCGTGGATAGGGTTCGCTTTTTTATTCAATTGAAGTCTATTTTTTCCGTTCAGTGAGTGTACTTGTGTTTTTTCTTTGCTGGTGTTTTTGTTCATAATTTCGTTAATAATTAACAGAATTTTACGAATAAATGATTTTTAGAAAGCCAAAGAACTATAGAATATCATAAATATATGTTTTTTGCATTCAGGGATATCTAAAATTGTATTAGGGGTGACCAAAACAAAAAAATCTTGAAAATTTCGCTTTTTCTAAACTTTAAGCCGATTGCGGCACGTCTAAATGACCTCCGATTGGGATGAAACTTAAAATTTATATGTATTCTAAATATCTGTATATTTTTACGGGATGCGGCGTTAAAAATAATTTGAACATTCTAAATAAAAGCCGTTTTAGAGCACATTTTCCATCAAAATCTATTTTGCTCTATATCTCTAAAACTGTGCCTGATGGAAAAATTCTAACTACATATCTAAATTCAGAATGAAAAATGCACTAGGTTCACTTATCAGATTTCTTCTGAAAAAAACCTTGTCGACTAGTGTAATTAAACATTTTTACAAAATAAATATCTTTACTACGATTAACTAGGTAGGTCCTATTTTACTTTTTCTATTTTATAATATTATTTTACTATTTGTTTGAATATTAGTGATGATCTTGGACAAGATATTTTAGAAATTGAGGACAAAAGTAACTATTTCTTTGCGATATACAAGTTTTTTATGATTAGATTCGATGGTAAGGATGGAAGAGATGTTAAGTAAGAGAAAAGAGGACTTGGTACAATATTAAAAGGCAATTATTATACTTCTTAAGAGATTAATTAAAGGGGTTATAGATCTGGGAGTTTTATCGAACCCCTAAGAGGAGGTGGTTTAATTTTTAATAGGAGGGGTTCTCAATTTTTCCATAAATTAGTCCTTTTTTGAGATACAACTTTGATTATCACAAGAAGTTGACGTATTTCATGGAAATCATCTCTTTTTGTCAAGAAATTGACAATATTTTTTTATC
>JAKCPI010026327.1:0-14980 GCA_023213315.1 Euborellia annulipes | reverse complement strand
AATCTGGTGTGACTGGCGCACAGCACACAACTTTCTCTTACCTTCGGTAATCGAAAGTTGTGTTCTGTGCTTGTCACACCAGATTTTTTGTGTCGACATATATTTAGTTCCCGACAGTACGGAACATATGAATTCAGATGTAAAATTTATAAGTATGGGAAAATATTTATATTTTGTTACCATGGCAACCATTTCTCCTATCTTCCCTATGAAATACAAGAGTAAAGTGGTCTTCAGAAGATTTCAATTGCAAAATGAGAATATACATTTTAAAGAGCATCTAAAAAATAATTGATTTTTGAATTTAAAAAAAAAATCGTTGGAGCAAATTTTGAGAAAATCGAAAAAAACTGAAAAAGTACATCAGTAAAGTACTAGTACTCTCTGGCCGATTTTGATTAAAAGCTTATTTTTTCGGTCCCGGGGGTGTTTAACTTAAATATAAAATTTCAACCTCCTAGCTCAATTCCTTCATGCTTAAAATTGAACACACACACACACACACACACACACACACACACACAGACACACCCCACACACACACACAGACAGACCATGTCGCGAAAACCACTTTTTTGGATTCAGGGGACCTCAAAATGTGAAGATCCATCAAAATCTCGACATCGAATTTTTGACATGAATCCATTACTTTCTCTCTATATATATATTACATATATACATAGGTAAGAGAAAGTAAAATTACGACAAGAGTCACCCCTTTAAAATTACCCACGTTAATAATGGAGGTTTACATCAAATAAATAAGAAGACAAAATAAATTTTTTAAATATTTTCAAAAAAAAAAAGAAAAATGAATTAAGAAAAACAGAGTGTACAGCATATAATTCTAATTGAATATTAATCCTTAAATAACCTAAGGTGTTAAAAATAACAAATTTAAAAACAAAAGGAAAAAAAAAGAAGAAAAAAGTGGGTGTTGACCTGTTTTAAAATTGAATGCCTTTAAGGGAATTACATTAATTCAAGAGAAGAAGGAAAATAAAAAAGCGCGCATATTAAATTCAATTAAATCAAAAGGTTTTCCAAAATGTAAATAAAGTCCTGCAGACAAACACTACAGACCGTGCCACCTGCTTCACCTTAACTGATAATACTCTTCTTCCCCCTTGGGCTCGAGATGAGCCGTCAACGACTCTGCCTTAATTAGCATCTTGTGACCAATGGGGCTGGCTGGCTCTACCCGAGGCCCTTCTGCCGTCCGCCCACGCTTGCTTACGGCTACGTGCTAATTATTGGTCTAGATCGCTCCCGCCGGACTACTACACTCTTGGAATAAATTATAGACGGCCTCCAGGAAATATGATCGAGTATCAGGCCGAACAAATCGCATTATTTAATCTTTTATACCAATCTAAATCTTATATAATTTCAAGTTTTTCTTCATTGGCACAGAGTATTCTTCTAGAGGGTGTTTCAATCCCGCCTTCTCTCCCCCTCCGAAAAAAAAAAAAAAAATTTATTTTTTAGATCGTTTCGCTCTCTTCTTCAATAAAGAGCAAAACAATTTCAAGAGCAAAATGAGAATATACATTTTAAAGAGCATCTAAAAAATACTTAAGAATGGGCCAGGAGACCTGGCAAGGGAGAAGAGCAACAGTCCCCACAATCGTTGCGGTTAAGTGGTGCTAACCGCGGCGAGCTCGCGATTGGTGACCCCGAGAACAATTAGCGTGTGGAACGCCCACCGGTTGCCATTGATACAGTGTATATTAAAATTTATTTATATAATAAATAACCCCTAAATGGCCTCTGTAGCCAAAAGAGGGTAAAAAAAAATTTGAATTTTAATCAAAGTTGTAGAGGGAATTTTGAGAAAATCGAGAAAAGTGAAAAAGTCCATCAGTAAAGTACTAGTACTCTTTGGCCGATTTTATTCAGAAGCTTCATGTTTACGTGCCAGAGGGGTGTCTAATTTAAATATAAAATTTCAACCTCGTAGGTCTTTTCGTTCTCGAGATATTTTATTCACAGACAGTGCATTTTGAAGGCCCACTTTTTTGGACTCAGAGTACCTTAAACCGTGTATTTATTGAATATATCAAAATCAGACCTACTTACTATAGGAGGCTCAAAACAGGCCTTAAATTTCGACTCGAGAAATTTTAAAAACGAAACTTTAAAAGAATATATATTTTAATCCATTGAGGAGCTCACATCTTGGGTGTACGTGGATTGAGACCACGAGTTACCCGAGCTAAGGCTAATATTTATTTTAATAGTTTAAATTATTTTTTGAAAATTCCTTCAATAATTTTGAATTTAATGAAATTATATTGAATTCGCTACTTCAAAATTTTATAAAACGAAATCAAACTTTAAAAATAACATGATTATTAAATTACTTAAAAAATTCTCTTACAACTCCCCGTTTGTCTATAAAATCTTAATTCTTAGTAAATAATTAATTAGGATCTTTCTGCTAATCCAATCCTTTCGTTTGTCACGAAAATTTAAATAATTTTTCTTTTAGTTAGTAGTAGCATAATACAAAACGTACTTATCTTTATATATTGAAGAAGCTAGGAAAAAATATAACATTAATTAATAGGGTCCGACCGAAACAAGATTTTCAACCGAAACCGAAACCGAATATTCGGCCTCAACCTTAGTTTCGGCCGAAACCGTAACCGAAACCGAAACTTGTATTTCCTATAAAAATTTTTTTCATTTTGGCTCTATTCACACGGGGATACTCAAATCTCCGAGCAACTAGGATACTGGGTAGCGAAGCGACTCGACATGTGTAATCCAATGGCGCCATTCACACGAGGAAACTCCAGTCGCCGATACTCGCCGAGTATCGGCGACTGCGCGACTCAGTTGCCAAGAGACTGGACATGCAGGTCTCCAAGCTACTCAGTCGCCTGGTTTCCTCGATACTTTCCAAAAAAAATGCGCGAAAAAGAAACAAATCTGAAGCTAGTGGAGGAAATTGAAAAATTTTGATTGAGTGGGAAGAGAGGGTAAATGTTTTACATAAAAAAAAAATTTTAGAATTTTAAAATTTTAATGTTTAGCAAAAATAAAGATAAAAAAATTGAGAAATAACCCAAAATATTTATTTGTTTAAAATTATTTATTAATTGTAAACAAATAATCGAGTGTTTTATTTTATTTATTTATTTTTTTTTATAGCAAAGTTTTTTTTTTTTAATTTAAGGTCTTGGAGGCCATATTTATTCAAATTGAAAAAAGCAAGTTAACCAAATACAAACTATACAAAATTTTATTAACAATACCAGAGTAATTATTAAGAATAACTTTTTGTCCCTTCAAATGTTGATGTTTAAAATTTGGAGGGAACTGAGTATGTTGATAGGATACTCGCGATTTAAGTAGCGGCCGTGTGAATATGACAGGCAACTACAGTCTCGAGGCTACCAGTCTCGAGTCTACTAGTCGACAAGTATCCGAGATTTGAGTATCCCCGTGTGAATAGAGCCTTTATCTTTTTTTTTTTTTTTTTTTGAATTTTTTTTCCCTTCGGTGAAAATCATTTTACCTTTTTTTTAGGGAGACTAAATTTTTTTTCTCCCTCAAGTGCAAATTATTTGACTTTTTTTTTTTTTTTGCATGCGAGTCTCATCCCATTTTTTCAGACTCTGGTTTCGGCCGGCCGAAAGGTTCGGCTACTTTTTGGCCGAAACCGAAACTACGGCCGAAACCATGATTTTTGGCCGAAACTGGCCGAAACCGTAACCGAAACCGAATATTCGGTCGGTTCCTATTAATTAATAAATCATACAATTTTCTAAAATTTATATTTACGTAAGATATTTAAATATATACTCGAGTAGTCCGGTCACTTAATGTGATGTTCACATAAATTATTTTTAAAGAGTAGAAAGAGAGCGTAAAAGTTCATTAAATAAAAATTATAAATAATTTTTTACATGTCCTCGCCCTTTAGAATATTTGATTAAATGTAAAGGTCAAGGAAGGGAGAAAAATAAATATTTAAGATCGTTCATCAGATCTGCTTTAAATCTAAATATACCACATTAATTATATAGAAGAATTATATATATATAGGGGGACTTCCCCTATTCCAAAAATGAAATTATTGAAACTTTTCATTTTTACCAAGGGAGGGGAGAGGAGGAGAAATTATAGTTCATGACCCCTCATTATAAATTTCCAGATACACCTATGCCTTATTGTCAAAGGTGTCCTCGGTATAAAAAAAAATTAGAAGCTCTGACTAAATGATTAATGAATAAAATCAAGAACATATTAAAAAATCTTTTTAATTTTAAATATATATCTTTATTTTCTCTTACATATATATGGTATATATGGACCGTTTATTTTGAAAGTGGTGCAAGTCCATTTTCTATGTTTCGAAAAAAATGAAAGGTTAAAATATCTGTTTATTAAAAAATCTATTTACCGACCAACTTATTTTCAATTGTACAAAACAAGGGAATTTTTTAAGAAATTTACCATTTAAGCATAAATTATGGGATATCTTATTTTTTTGACTTGCACCACTTTCAAAATAAACGAGAAAATTTACATTTAAGCATAAATTATGTGATTTCTTATTTTTTGAAAAAATAGACTTGCGCCACTTTCAAAATAAACGATCCATATAAAAAGAGCGAGTACCGGAATTAAATTCATGTCAAAATTCGATGTCGAGATTTTGATGGAAATACATATTTTGCGGTCCACAGAATCCAAAAACGTGTCTGTGAACAAAATATAGCAAGAAGAAAATGAGCTACCAAGTTGAAATTTTATATTTAACTTACAATTGTTAGTTACCCGAATGGGACTTCACACGAAGCTTTTGAACAAAATCGGCCAAAGAATACTAGTATTTTCCTGATATACTTTTTCAGTTTTTTTTCGATTTTCTCAAAATTAGATTAAACGATTTCGATTAAAATTGATAAATCAATTATTTTTTAGATGCTTTTTAAAATGTATATTCGCAATTTGCTCTCAAAAAAGCTTCATGCACTCTTTATTCTTGTATGTACTTCATTGGATTCTTTGTTTTCCTTGAATTGTATTATACTGCCGGAAATTAAATATATGTTGACACAAAAAAATCTGATGTAACAAGCACAGAACACAACTTTCAAAGTGTGTACTGTGCGATCAATCACGCCAGATTTTATTTTTCAATTTCATTGTGTAAATTAAAAATCAGTATTATACATAACACGTGTTTAGAGCTTGACAATTTCGACTTTTATCCTTGAAATATAAACATATCAGAATTTTTACATAATAAGAATATTTAATATTCGATTACTGAGTTTAGGTTATGCTATAATTATACATGATCGGAATATTCTCGTATACAAATCCTATTATACTTCTCTATGACCCACAAAATGTTGCATTTCGTCAGTCCTGAGAAAATATATTCACCGGCCGTTGTGTTCCAAATTACGAGGCATTTCATAGGTCTGCTTGGCATAATTCTAATAGACACAATTTTTTTTTCTATTGGGAAACTGCAGACAGCCAGGCATCGTCCATATTTTTTGATAGGCAGCTCGAGATAATTTAATTAATGTTTTCTTGACATTGAGACAAAGGATTGGGCGGACAGGCCGAATGCTTTTTTTCCTCTTCAAATCCTACACACTAATAATTTAAATATGAAATTAGATCAAACCCTCGAAATTAATTAAATTTTTACTTTCTCTTACCTATGTATATATATGTAATATATATATATAGAGAGAAAGTATTGGATTCATGTCAAAAATTCGATGTCGAGATTTTGATGGATCTTCACGTTTTGAGGTCCCCTGAATCCAAAAAAGTGGTTTTCGCGACATGGTCTGTCTGTGTGTGTGTGTGTGTGTGTGTGTGGGTGGGTGGGTGTGTGTGGGTATGTGTGTGTGTGTTCAATTTTAAGCATGAAGGAATTGAGCTATGAGGTTGAAATTTTATATTTAAGTTAAACACCCCCGGGACCGGAAAAAATAAGCTTTTAATCAAAATCGGCCAAAGAGTACTAGTACTTTACTGATGTACTTTTTCAGTTTTTTTCGATTTTCTCAAAATTTGCTCCAACGATTTTGATTAAAATTCAAAAAATCAATTATTTTTTAGATGCTCTTTAAAATGTATATTCTCATTTTGCGATTGAAATCTTCTGAAGACCACTTTACTCTTGTATTTCATAGGGAAGATAGGAGAAATGGTTGCCATGGTAACAAAATATAAATATTTTCCCATACTTATAAATTTTACATCTGAATTCAAATGTTCAGTACTGTCGGGAACTAAATATATGTCGACACAAAAATCTGGTGTGACAAGCACAGAACACAACTTTCGATTACCGAAGGTAAGTGCGAAGGTAAGTGCGCCAGTCACACCAGATTTTTTTGCCATTAAGATCAGAGAGTGAATAAGATATGCCAGATAATTTACATAGTTGTATTTAATTTTGAATTCATTTATAATTTTTTTTTTTTATTTTTTTTTTATTTTAAATAGTGGGTAGGATCTATATGAAATTTATTTGATTTCATTTCTTTCTGTAACAGAGTGTTCATACATATTTGTGATTTACGTATTAATTGCACCAAAAGCTAGGGCTCTAACTTAATTATTCTCTATTATAAATTCTTTAGTAAATATTGTACAATTTAATTGTGCAACTTAAATTTAAAAGCGAATAATTCGGTCATTTAATATGGTCTATAATAGTATTAGGTTATTTAATATTAAAAAAAAACAACCCTTAAGTGCCTCTTAATTATTTCATACCCCTGTGATGAGGGCCTACCCAAAATAGAGACGCTACCGAGTTTTACTTTCTCTTACCCTATAGGTCTATATGAAATATTTAGAGAGAGAAAGAAAAATTCGATGTCGAGATTTTGATGGATATTCATGTTTTGAGGTCCCTTTAACCATGAAGGAAATGAGCTACGAGGTTGAATTTTTTATATTTAAGTTAGGCACCCCCCGAACTCGTGAAAATTAACTTTTAAACAAAATCGGCCAAAAAGTACTAGTACTTTACTGATGTACTTTTTCAGTTTTTTTTTTTTTTTTTTTCCGATTTTCTCAAAATTCGATCCCAAGGATTTTTTTTTTAAATTCATAATTCAACTATTTTTTAGATGCTCTTTAAAATTTATATTATCATTTTGCCATTGATATATTCTGACGACCACTTTCCTCTTGTATTTCATAGGAAAAAGTTAAGGTTTTTTCACTTTTTTTCTCAAAATTTGCTCCAACTAAAAATTCAAAAATCTGTTATTTTTTACATGCTCTTTAAAATGTATATTCTCATTTTCTCCTTGAAATCTTTTGAAGCACACTTTACTCTTGAACTCCATAGGAAAGATTTCAGATTTTTCAAATTAACTATCCGGCTCTTCCTTCCATAGAATCAATGTTAAATCCCCGAACGGCAGTGGCGTACCGAGGGGGGGGCGAGGGGGGCGGTCCGCCCCAGGCCCCGAGCCGGCATAGGCCCCCATATATTTATATAAAAAAAAAATTTAATGAAAATTTCCCTTTGAGAGGCCTCGGGGCCCTCAGGGCTCAAGTAAGAACAAAATTTAATGAAATTCTCCCTTTGAGAGGCCCCGGGGCCCTCAGGGCTCAAGTAAAAACAAAATTTAATGAAATTCTCCCTTTGAGAGGCCCCGGGGCCCTCAGGGCTCAAGTAAAAACAAAATTTAATGAAAATCTCCCTTTGAGAGGCCCCGGGGCCCTTGGGGCTCAAGTAAAAACAAAATTTAATGAAAATCTCCCTTTGAGAGGCCCCGGGGCCCTCATAGCTCAAGTAAGAACAAAATTTAATGAAAATCTCCCTTTGAGAGGCCCCGGGGCCCTTGGGCTTCAGTGATATACGGTATTTTAAAAATATTTTTGTGTATATTTGTGTGTATATTTAAAGATGAGCCCCCCAAAAAAAAATTCAATATAAGGCCCCCTCTTCTAGAGCCGCCCCAGGCCCCCAACTGCCTCGGTACGCCTCTGCCGAACGAAGATTTGTATATTAATTTCGATTCAAAATCCTTTTGGAACTTTTTATACATTTAAAAAAAAATTTTTCCAATTATGAAATGTATTTATTTAGGATTCTCTATTGTGTATAAAATATCCAAATATGAAATTAAAATTTCGAAAAATAATCATAGTTTATTTCAAGCAATCAACATTTAAAATACATAGAGCCTATGGAAATTTTGAATCAATTGACTTTTTTATTTTTACTTATGAATTGGAAGTGGTCTAGTGTGAAACTAATTTGATAAGGGAAACTAAATATATCTCGTCACAAAAATATGGTGTTACCAGCTCGGTGCACAACTTTCTCTTAACGAAAGGTAAGAGAAAGTTGTGTGTTGTGCGCCAGTCACACCAGATTTTTTTAATTTATTCTAATCTCAAATGAAGCAAAAAAATTTCAAAAATTAACGTTAGATATTATTTTACTTATATAAAGAAAGGGTTGAATTGATTAAGAGTGGAAATATTTTGGAATATTTTATTTTAAAACAACTGTCGATATATTTTTTTCTTGTATAAATAAAGTTAGATTAGAATAAAAAGTATTTTTTGTCTTTTACTTAAATGGGAAGTGTTATTAGGATTCTTTCCTAAAGAGAGCAGAGAGAGAGAGCCAAAGGGCCTTCAGTCGAGTGCTTGGCAGGGCCAGGAGTCTTAGGGCCTGCTCTCTTTATCTTTAAGTGAATAATTATCAAACTCACCCGGTCACAGCCCAGGCAACCCCTTTGAGTCTCTTATTAAAGGTAAATAATATTCTTTTTTTTTTTTTTTTTTCAAGAAGAAAATTGATTTAAAAAAAATGAATATTTTTTCCTATTAAATTTATCTTCTAAAAACGAACGTTTCTAATATTAAATTAATTTAATTTAAATTTAAATTAAATTAAATTAATTATTATTTCGGCTTCAAGGGGAAGGGGGAGGAATGGTATATGTTATTAAAATAAAATTAATCAAGAGTCGCGGGAGCGACTCGTCGCCGAGCATGTAAAAAGCAAAAGAAAGCAAAGAAACTCTTAATACTACCATTTAGTTGATATTCCAATAGATGTCAATGGCCCATTGCATTTAGATGGACGAGTCGTCCCTAGACTATATTATCAAGAATGATTTTAAATCCTTAATAAAAGATAGGGACGTGAAAAAATTTTTTTGAGAAACTTTTCTCTTTCTGGGCGAATATCTCAAAAAGGTTTTAAGATATCGGAGCCAAATTTTTTTTATATTAAACTAGAATAAATAAGGATTTTTTTGAGCACGAAGTCAAAAAAAAATTCCAGTCCCAAAAAGAATGGCAGAGGCTCAAAGTTGAGATTTTGCCAATTTCGGAAGGTCAAAAGTTAGTCTCTTATTTTTCCTTTTTTTTTTTTTTTCTTTTTTTTCATTCTTTTCTTCAATTTTCAAATTTTTAGACAAAGCTACAGGTTTCCCTGCTGGACCGATTTGGATGAAATTTAAAATACAAATAGCTACTATCAAAAACCCGATACCTTTGATATAAAATTTCATTTTGGATCAAAAGTGACTTTTTGAGAGGTATTCAAAATTTCAAATTTGTCCTATCTTTAACGTGGCGAAAAGACAATTCTAACTATTTTGCTCCCTGATGACGTCATTTAGAAACATATCTATTGATATTAGTAATTTTCATCCCTAATGGAATAAAAAATTTTAGGATGGATCCCTTCAGATAGAAATACAATAGATTAACGTGATAAGAAGAAGTGCTACCAACATAACAAAAATAAAAAACCTAACATTTTATAAAATTTAGGAAATCTTATGTTTATCGTTTTGAATGGATACCAAACGATGTATTTACATCCTACCAACATAACAAAAATAAAAATCCTAAAATTTTATAAAATTTGGTGAAATCCTATGTTTATCGTTTTGAATGGATACCAAACGATGTATTTACATTCTACCAACATAACAAAAATAAAAATCCTAAAATTTTATAAAATTTGGTGAAATCCTATGTTTATCGTTTTGAATGGATACCAAACGATGTATTTACATTCTACCAACATAACGAAAATAAAAATCCTAAAATTTTATAAAATTTGGTGAAATCCTATGTTTATCGTTTTGAATGGATACCAAACGATGTATTTACATCCTACCAACATAACAAAAATAAAAATCCTAAAATTTTATAAAATTTGGTGAAATCCTATGTTATCGTCTTGAATGGATACCAAACGATGTATTTACATCTTACCAACATAACAAAAATAAAAATCCTAAAATTTTATAAAATTTGGTGAAATCCTATGTTTATCGTTTTGAATGGATACCAAACGATGTATTTACATCCTACCAACATAACAAAAATAAAAATCCTAAAATTTTATAAAATTTGGTGAAATTCTATGTTTATCGTTTCGAATGGATACCAAACGATGTATTTACATCCTGCCAACATAACAAAAATAAAAAATCCTAAAATTTTATAAAATTTAGGGAAATCCTATGTTTATCGTTTCGAATGGATACCAAACGATGTATTTACATCTTACCAACTTAACAAAAATAAAAATCCTAAAATTTTATAAAATTTGGTGAAATCCTATGTTTATCATTTTGAATTAATACCAAACGATGTATTTATTTTTTACTGTTTGGAATGCATATTAGAATATCTATTCATGGGATAACTTCATATTTAATAAACAAAAATTATTAAATAAATTTATAAATTGTAGCAGCAGCTTTCCTCGTCGAAATAACAGTTATTAAATAAAATTTAAATGTAATATTTCACAAAAAGAAGTGAAATCTCAGCCAAAAACATCGGAGATGCAAAAAGGGGCGCCTCGCATTATTTTTGCCCAGCGTCGAGGTGAAATCAAAAAAATGCGCCTCGCTTTTCTGATTTATATAAAAGCGAGGATATATGAAACAAATAAAATTCTGTAGGGGTTTTATTTAAGTGAAAATATTTCCTCGCTTTTATATAAATCAGAAAAGCGAGGCGCATTTTTTTGATTTCACCTCGACGCTGGGCAAAAATAATGCGAGGCGCCCCTTTTCCCATCTCCGATGTTTTGGCTGAGATTTAGATATTTAAAAAAATTTATTTCTAACAGAGTGAATTTATTTATTATTTATTTCTACCGGGGCGATGATGACAGGTTGAAAATATTTAATAATTGTCATTACAACTAATTAACTCTGAAGAAAAATTTCTTAATTTAATATTTTTAAACCATTTAAAATAAATAAGAGAGAAAACCAACACAGTTTATTCACTGACACGATAAATATTTCGGGCTACATATCTCCACCCACCCCTATTTCTATGGGGTGCTGATCTTCTCTCCTATTCAATAGTATTTTTAAATGTTAGAAAATATTTTAACTTTATTTGTTTATCTTTGATGATAAGAGAGAGAGAGAGAGAGTGATTCTAATAGATGTTCTCTTTTACATTTATACTCACACAAACAGACACAAATATATAAATCCATTATAGAATAAATGATTTGTTTCTAAAGGCTTTAGATAATGAAAGTGGAGAAAATTAATAATAATAAAATTATTTATAAATGAATTAGAAAAAAATATCTTGGCACTAGATTTAATTTACTATATTTTTCCATTGCAGGCTTTGCGAGTTTAAGCAGGATCTGACTCGATTATCTCTGCTGCCTTGAGTCAGTGCATAAGCAAGGATCGAATTTAGTTTTGGCAGAGAAGCCGTCCAATTGACAGGGCTGCGGCGGGGACCTCCAGATTTTGTGATTTTGTGAGTACAAATTTATTTTTTTGATGTTATTTATTAATCTTTAATTAACAAATAATCGATAATAAAAATATTTTTAAAAGAAATAACTCTTTAACATATAAAATGACTAAAATTTTTTGGTCTAGAAAAAATAGGCCTACACATTAGTCATTTTTTTTTTTTATTCAATTATTAAATAATTAGAATGAATACCTCTAAGGCGACGTTTCGGTGTTTAATGTTTAACCTTTATCAAGGCATAACAATTATTAATTTTTTGGTATTTATGCTTTCACGGTTGTTACCAATAAAAGACTTGTTTCGGTTTAATTGAATTCGTAAAAATTACATCGTTTCGGCTACACATTCTGTAGCCTTCTTAAGTGCAATCCAACTTGAGACAAGGGCGGATCTAGAGATGTTTCTCGGGGGGGGGTGAATCTGGTGTGAATCGTCGCACACATTTTTTTCTTAATTTCGGTTATTTAAAGACCCATTTTGTACTTGTTTGCCAGAATATAAATACAAATCAAATTTTTAAGTATTAATTTTTAAAGTTTTACATTAAAAATAAATTTTGTTTTTCAAAAAAAAAAGTATTTTTCCAAATCTCGGGGGGGGGTAATTACCCCCCTCCCCCTTGTATCCGCCCTTGACTTGAGATCGCAAATGCATCTGAGGATTGTCTTAAAAGCTTTTGGATTTTTAAGCCGAATTGACTCTGATGATGATTTTACATCTGAATTCAAATGTTCCGTACTGTCGGGAACTAAATATATGTCGACACACAAAATCTGGTGTGACAAGCACAGAACACAACTTTCGATTACCGAAAGTTTGAGAAAGTAAAAATTAGATAATCTACTTGATTCCTTTGAAAATGTTTTAACACACGAATTATATTTGAATGTTTTTTCAGTAAAGTTTAGGAATTTTTTAAGAGAAAAAGAGAGAGAGAAAGAGAGATCCTAATAGATATTATATTCTCTTTTGCAGGTTTTGTGATTTGTGCGCGTGAGTGTTCGTGTGCGTGTGTGTTCGTGTGACTCGAGTGGGATGAGCTGAGCAGCAGCAGCAGCAGCGGAGTGCAAAGAGCTTCGAGTCATCTTCAACCCCCTGCAAGGTAAATATTTTCACTTTTTACTCTACTAACTAATATTATTTATATAGATTCAGATAGACACTCATATTACAATTTAATTTGTTAATTTCTTTGAGACGCATTAATTTTGAATATTGGATACAATAATTGTTTTTTTTTTTTTTTTAATAAGATCTTTGAAAAGTTTTTTTTTACACACACATACACATGCATAAATCGAAATCAACTGTTTCTAATCTATTTTCTTTTCTTTTTCTTTTACAGATCTCCGAGATGCGGGCAACTAAGAAGGGTAAGCCTAAGATTTTGCATGGTGCAATTTAAAATAATTTTTCTTCTAAATTTAATTAAAACGTTTTTTAATGACGCATTCGGGAGTCTGATGTTTTTGTATCTTTGAGGGTGGGTTTGAGGTGGCTCTATGAGTTAAATGAGTCCGGGAAGGGTTGCCGTTTCTCCAGGGTTAGCCTGGAGGGTCCAAATCGCAATCCTTGTGGCTAGGGACCCGAGGGCTCCACCGATCTGTTGGTGGAGACGGGGTCAAAAATAATTTCTTATTTTGTGTTAGGCTAGGCAGGATCTCTTTCGCCCCCGCACTCGTTTGCTCGTAATCCAAAAAATCAAGTTCATTCTCACTGATACGATTTCTTCAGACTCCCGGCTTACGGTTTAATTTTTTCATTTTTCCATAATTTTTGCAAACAAGATAAAATTAATTAATATACAATTTTTAAAATTATCTTACCGATTTTTTTAATTAAATGCTTTTTATTTAACTTACTCTTTCAAGGTCACCAACTTTATGGCTTTGTTAAGGACACTTCCGATGAGCTAGAGGTGTGAAATTTGATATTTAAGAGTCATTTTTGATGACGCAAATTGTGAGTTTGGTTTTACCAAAATGGACCAAACTAATGTGGTACTTTATTTGAAACCCTTCGTGAATTAATGTAATTTCAAAAGACTTCCCGATGGGCTAGAGGTGTGAAATGTAATACTTAAGAGTCATTTTTGATGACGCCACTATATGGTGGTTTTGATCAAAATAGACCAAACTAATGTGGTACTTTATTTGAAACCCTTCGCGAATTAATGTAATTTCAAAAAGACTTCCCTGATGGGCTAGAGGTGTGAAATGTAATACTTAAGAGTCATTTTTGATGACGCCACTATATGGTGGTTTTGATCAAAATAGACCAAAACTAATGTGGTACTTTATTTGAAACCCTTCGCGAATTAATGTAATTTCAAAAGACTTCCCGATGGGCTAGAGGTGTGAAATGTAATACTTAAGAGTCATTTTTGATGACGCCACTATATGGTGGTTTTGATCAAAATAGACCAAACTAATGTGGTACTTTATTTGAAACCCTTCGCGAATTAATGTAATTTCAAAAGACTTCCCGATGGGCTAGAGGTGTGAAATGTAATACTTAAGAGTCATTTTTGATGACGCCACTATATGGTGGTTTTGATCAAAATAGACCAAACTAATGTGGTACTTTATTTGAAACCCTTCGCGAATTAATGTAATTTCAAAAGACTTCCCGATGGGCTAGAGGTGTGAAATGTAATACTTAAGAGTCATTTTTGATGACGCCACTATATGGTGGTTTTGAACAAAATAGACCAAACTAATGTGGTACTTTTTATTTGAAGCCTCACGCAAATAAGGCCCTATTAACTATAGTTTTGAATTTTTGATATTTACGAGTCATTTTTTTATGATAATGAATAATTTTTTCAATTGAACCAAATCAATACAGGCCAAACTAATGTGGTACTTTATCATATTGATGATTTTTGATAAGACTAAAAGACTAAAAAGCTTAAAATAAAAATAAAATAAAAAAAAGATTTTAAAAATGCTTTTATTTAAATTGAACTAAAAAAGAGAAATAAGAAAGAAATCAATTTAATTGTTCTTGTTAAAATTTTTTAATATTTATGACTCTAAAATAAAAGCGTGGGGCGCGAGCCTCGGAATCACTTCGAAGCGCCCCACGCTTTTATTTTAAGTCATAAATATTAAAAAATTTTAACAAGAACAATTAAATTATTTCTTTCTTATTTCTCTCTTTTTAGTTCAATTTAAATAAAAGCATTTTTTTAAAAAATCTTTTTTTT